>VZTL01059763.1:0-28103 GCA_013400535.1 Scopus umbretta
CCCCCCACCCCCTTTTTAAATAAGTGGGCATTTTATAGGATAATGGTCCTGGAGCGTATTGATTGGCCTCAGCTAGGCTGTACATTGCCCTCACTGGAAAATGTAAAACCTGTAATGGGCTGAACACAATAGGGATGTGAGTGACATGTGCCCAGGGCATTTTGGGGCTCAGGGCTGCACTCCACTTAGGGTGCTGCAGAGGTGGGAGGGATCATGAGGGATACCCGACAGACCCAGCACGACTGCACTGCACAGAGCACAAATATCCATAAACCTGTATCTGCCCTGCGGGGATGGTGACCTCCATGAGATGGGCTTTGTGCTGGTCTGCAAGGATGGTACACAAGGCTGTGTGTTTCCCTGCCCATGGTGGGGGGACAGTGCCCACGCTGGAGGGGACAGTGCACCACACAAAATGGTGCAGGATGCTACAAAATGGCGATGTGGAAAAATATCAACATCATTTTGTCTTACTGCCTTCTTTATGTAGCAGTAGCTTTGAATATTACTATGACTAACATAATTATGGAGAGATCTGTGGGGTTATGCAGAGATGGTCTGAGCCCTAGAGAAGTGCTGATGAACAGGTCAGCCATATGCCAGCCTCATCACCTCCTTAAATCAGCCCCTGCCTTGGCCGGTGGCTGGGTATCCGTATTTGTTGCTTTGTGAAAAGAACATTCAAATCAGAACCACTGTCCTGAAATAAACATCTTTCCGATATAACAACTGATGATGTGAGCCCACGTCAGCAGTAGCCTCTTATTGACCGGTGCGGGTTTTGGATCAGGCCCTCCCCCGTGGTCATTTCCAGAGGCAATTATCCTGATAGCTCCTGCTTTGCCTTCTGTCACGTAGTGCGATTGCTCTGGGGCTGGCCAGGCTACCACGCTCTCCTGGAAGCCATTTCCCTTCACTGGACTTTGATTGTGAGGAATAGGTTATTGTCCGGGGTTTGAAAAGGAGACCGTGCACAAACCCTTGTGGATCAAGGCACCAGCTCTTTTCATAGTCAAAACCAAACCAAAACACAGTTTTCTCCCAATGCCTGCATATGATTGCAATGCAATCTACACGTGTGTGCCTGTTCATCTGAATATGGGAATATGCTGTGCGAGACTATCTGCTGAAAAACATCATATATTGCCTACTGCTTCCAAGACTTAAAAGTCTGCACACATGGGAAATAAAATCTCAGTTTTGCAGAAATCAGAGGAACTTTACTTTTTTTTTTTTTGTAACCTGACTTCACCCCACTTAAAATAATGTTTTAGGTACAGTATTAATGAAACGCTACTGTCATAAAAGCAGAGAACGTGGGTGTCAGCCAGTGTAATAAAGATAATGTAAAAATCATAGAAAGTTTATGTGTGACATGTACTAGCCCTATTACACAGGCTGTGCACGCACGTGCATGATATTCAGGACACCCTCTTATCAGGTTTAATTATATTAGTACCCACTGCTCATCTATATCCTGTATAAAAGCAGCAAGGCAATCATTAGAAACAAGCGTCGCAAGGAAAAGCAGAGAGTGGAGCACAGCAGCAGCTTCTCTCTTGCGGTTTGATTTGACATGCCTGCATAAACACATATAGACAATTCTTTATTGTTTTATTTCAGGTAGCAAACAACCAAAAAACCCCCAAACCTGAAATAATTTGATCACGTTTTTCCATAAAGGAAGAAGCTGAATTACTTATGGCTACAAAGACAGAGGAGATTGTATTAAAGGACTGTGAATCTGGACCTCTTTGTTGTGTTCGCAGGGATTTTCAGGGTGATTTAGTGTGGATTGATTTGCAGTTTATTCTGCAGCCATTGTTTGTAATGTGCTTTGCAAGCTCATGTACTCTGAACCTTAATTGTTCTAAATTAAACTATGGGGACCAGACAGAACACATTTCAATCAGAATTACAAAATATTGCACCAAATTCCTTTGGGATACATAATCTCTCGCTATGTCTGCAGCGCTTGTATACATGAAGGAGGAGTGAGAAAGCATATTTAGGAAGACATTTTACTATAATTTAATTTACCCTTTTCCATTGGTAAAGCAAACAAGCACGGGGATATTGGCAGAAACAAGCAAGCGAAGTCGTTCTGAAGCTGCCTCACAGTGGTATTTTTCTCACCCTGCTTAAGCAACTGCTTGTGCATAATTCTCTTTCCAGGGCATGGCAGGTAGAAACGTGCTGCCAGCAGTGAACGGCTGGGTACTGACTGGGATCACAACGACTTTGGCAGGGTAGAGAAGGTAATAAAAGCTCACTTGGGCTAGCGTGGGAGAAAGGAGCAATATAACTTGCATTGATTTGAGCAATTCCAGGCGAAAGCTGAGATATCAGTAGGGTTGGATATTTAAGCCAATATGCCTTTAGTGAAAGAGCTCTGTAATATTTGCTTGAAAAGTACCTTTGTGTATCCTTGCTAGGATTGACCTGGCTCCTGGAAAGTTGGCAGCCAAGGAAAACTCTTTTTTTTTCCTTCAGATAATTGCTTCCCCAGCTGAAGTTCCTCTGAAGAACCATGGAGAGGCTTTTCTGATAAAGAAGTTATACATGAAGATAAAATTCAGGAGGAAGACACTTAGTGAGGATGAGAAAGAGTCTGAGAATGCAGGAGGGGTGGCAAGAGCAGGGAGGGGTATTGGGGAAGAACAGGTGATGCCAGCATAAACCCCATGGCCATAGGGAAATGACGGCTCAGGACAGCTCTGCCACATGGAATCAGATATCTGGCTTGCACGAAGCTCTTCTGCTCAGGGTACCAAAGCCCCGATAGAAATTTCCTTTTCTATTCAGCACTAGACTGGGTTAAAATTATAAAAGAACTTTTTTTTTTTAAATTACCGGTGGAAAATTCTTTCTGTGCCCCTGTCCCAGCAAGGCAGAGGGCAGCTGCTCCAGAGCCTCACAGGCGCCTCAGCATTCCATGCCTGCAACAGGGTCATCATAACTTTAGCCTATATTCTGCATTGCTATTTGGGTGATCTGAGCTGGGACCTCCCGGCAGTGGGGTGTCTCAGCAGCTCTGGGGGCAGAAGCAACGTTAGGATGCCAATGTCCCCCAGGCTGCACTCCAAGAAGACCACCTGAGCCTCCCTGGGGTGGGCAGAAGGGGAAAGAGGGGTCTCCCCAGCTCAGGGAACAGATGGTGTAAGAGGTCCTGAGATGGTCCCTGAACAACAGTGAACTTTTGTGGACAAAGTAAGGAAGGAGATGTGATGAAGGACAGAGACTGACAAGCCTTGGCCCTGGCTGAAGGGTCAGGCCAGTCCGTGGAAGGCACCATGACTTTGGGATAGGAATTCAAGTCCTTTCCAAACTCACAAGTATCAGTGCCTCTTCTTGTCACTTCCAGTCTAGAGAAATACAGATCAACTGAACAGCAGCTTGACAAGCTCTGGAAAGTCACAAGTGATTTGTCAGAGCTTTTTTGCTGGGTGGTCACTATGAGCAAGAACGTATTTAGGCACCGTATGTGTCCCTATTTATTGACTGCACCTGTGCTTCCATGCCGAGCCTGAAACAAACCCGCTCATACTCAATTTAGCATAGCAGTCTGAATTAGTTAATTTTAGTCAGTTGGTGATTGTTATTGCTAAGATCCACCACTGTTCTGCATTGCACAGGCATTAAAATTAGTGTGAAGATTGACAGCCTTTTTCCGGAAAGAATAAAAGTATCCGCACATTCATGATGAATATAAACAGAAAGGTCAAGACTCAAAACCCAGCAGTCACCTATATAGTCTCCAAACAGTAGACTGTCTCATAAGGTCACAACTCATTTAAGCCCAATGCTCCCTATGAATGCTCTGGCAGATGTACATAAGTGAATGGCTTATTTATCATCAAAGACTGAGCTCAAATATAATTTTACTGAAAACGCTAAGTTTTTACTCTTGTGTTTTAATTTAGACTACCAAATTAAATTCAATAGTATTAGAAGAATATATTCAAATGTTTAGACTGAGTTATTACTGACTGAATACACTCTTCTCAGTACCTGTATGTCAGTGGTTTTCAATCTCTTCAATGTTCATACATCTAAAAACTTCTGCTGGAGGTAGGGACCCTTATACTGAAAATTTAAGGCAATTGACAATAGGTTTGCTACCCTTGGTTGTCTTTTATAGTGCTGTCATTCACAGTCCTTGGACCACAGGTAAAAAACCACTGACTGCGGTATTTACATAGCCCTCCTTCCCACGTACCCCAGGGGTACCTGAATACCCCAGTCACCGTGGATTTATTTTTGTTGTAACAATGTGAATTAGAAGAGCACTGTTTCTCTCATTCCACCTACCTGAAAAGCAGAGACATTGAGGGTAAGATTTTAAAAACAAAGAAAGAGAAATCAAAGATCAGCTGCCCAAATCCATCCCTATGAGCCCACTTAATGTAAAAAAAAATCCAGCAACTCTTGTTCGCAATATCCATGGGCAGGCCAGGATTCTCAGCCCCATTTATCCTTTCCACCAGTGATTCAGTCTACTGACTCCTTATTCACAGCGTTATTATTTGTTCAGTGTTGAGATTTGGCTTCTCAACTTTTCAGAATGCAAATGAAAACAGACAAGATGTGAATTGTAGGGGCAAAAATGAGGTAAGAGCAGTCACTTATAGCAGTAATAAGAATAGCTCATCCAGAGATTTTAGGTTTGGTACTAACTTCAAAAATAAACCTATATTAAAATCTTTGCTTACAACCAAAGGCACCCTGTGCATCTACCTAATTAGTCTTCGTGGGATCTCTATCGCAACAGTGCTGCAATAACGTAAACTCATTTTTGTTACAACTGGCTTATTTAGAGGGAGGCACCAATACAGCCAACTCCACTGAGAGAAACCTGCCATATACCCTGCTGGTAAACAAATAAGACGGTGATTTGGTGACTTAAAAGAAAAGATTTCGGTGGGTCCAGCGCAGTGTATTTCCTATGTGAAAAAAAAGCGTCACACAACTGACAGCCTTGGCACAAAGGAAAAGGCTTGGTAGGCACAGACACAGATTTGCCCATGCTAAATGCTGCCGAAATCCCACTTCAAAGGCTATGCCTTGTGTTCAGAGTGCCAATCCCACCCCCACTGCAAGATGCATAAGACAATACGTGAGTAAATAAAATATATGCTGATTACAGAACTGCTTCTTTTTCTTTCCTCTAACATTACCATTAGGACAGAAAGCGAAAAATATTTTTGGGGAGAACAACTCAACAGCTACACTTTCTAGGTAAAGCTTATTATTTGTACAGCAAAAATCAAAACAACCTTTTATTTGTCACTGCAGGGAGAAGAAGAAATATGATTCCTGTCTCCCAGCTCTGTAATGGCCTCTTCTTCAGCTGTGCATTTTGTCCAGTTGTATCTTATCATGTTAGTGAAAGGAGGGTTTCTGCTTCTTTCTTTCTTTCCTTCCCCCCCGTCTTTCTTTCTTTCTTTCTCTCTCTCTTTTTAGTACCTCCCTGTTCTTGACCTGACCTCTTGCTCATGTAACATCTCAGTTTTTAAATGGTCATTCACTATCACCATTTCTTTTGGGAAACACGTTTCTAAGCCTAAGCATACAAGATTATAGCAGATTTCTTAGCTTACTGTGTAGTGTGTTTCCCATGTGATAGCTTCTCCTCAGGAAAGCTATTCTTTCATGCAGCCATAGCACCAGCATTGATCAGTGGAAAAGTTCAAGGCAGCAACTCATCAAGCACAGCTTCAATACTAGATTCCAGACAAGGTCTGCAATAAATAAGACCAGTAACAAAGCATCATATTTCCTCCTTACATAGAAAACCAACAGTGACACAGTTCTAAATTTCAGAATATAAGGACAATTTCTTCTCTGCATTGGAGCAAGATGAAAGCTGGAGGTATACTCCCTTTTAATATAAACTATCTTTAAGAAATCATGAATTTTTAGGATGCAAGTCTTTGAAGTGTGCTAGCATATAATTTTAAATGCACAGGTTCTGACTGTATGAGATTTTTCAGTGCCTTCGCTAAATAGGACTTTGCTGTCTGAACACTGTGATATTATTGAATATGAGTGTTTAGAATATCTTATTCTGACCCCAGTGTTAGTTACTGCTTTTTATAAAATATAATAATGGTTCCAAGATTTCAATGTTAGCTAACAAAAAAAGAACAATCTAGTGCTATAAGCAGATAGGAAAAAAATTCCAAATAGCAGTGCGATAAAAAAATATACACCCTATGAGGCCCTCACAGATTATTGCTATTGATTTCTTTCCTGGAGACGTGGAAATGTTACCAGATGGGGTGTTAGGCTGTAAGTGTGTGGGTGCAAACGCAGTTTATTGCTTGCTGTCTAGAAATCACTGAAAACCTTCACAATTCTGTTTGGCCATGTCACATAAAAAGGTAAATTTTTTGCCCTACACCAGTCCTTACAAAAAGCTACATGACATGCTATAGCAATAAGCATACAGTAAACTTGTCTCTAAGGAAAAAAAGATCAACAAGGGAATTAAACACACACAAATACATGCACGTACTTCCCAGGGACCGTAAAATGCCTTGCACAAATTTGAGTATTTGTCTTCACCGCGGTCATATCCTTGCACTATGTTGATTTAAATTCATCTGGAAGACTAAATTGATTTATTTCATGGTTTTTGTCTTTTAATTCTGCCTGGAACATTGGGGTCTGTCCTGTATTTTATGCTTATGGAAGTGCTAATAAGATTTGCTGTAGGTTTCTAAAAGTCAGGTACTGGAGCTGGAGTATAATGCACAACTGTGTCTGACCCCCTTGGGGATGCACCCATTAAAAAAAAAAGGCTGACCTTCTGTCACTTTCTTCCTCCTCCCTTTTAATGATTCCTTCTATATCCTTTTGAGAAGATCTTTACAGCCCTTTGACCCCTGTTAGAACAGGAAGACTTAAACAGCTAAAAGTACCCTCAATATCAGCGGTTGCCAACAGGAGCTCAAGAGGCTTTTTAGGAAATGCCAAAAGACAATAACCTACATTTTCAATGCATTTAGAGACAGGTCCACATTCAATATTGTATAATTCCCCTTTCGTTTGCTTTAGTGCAGCATGCGCTTGTGCTGAGCTGAGGCCTGACAGACATTCCCCTAGCAGCAAACCCATTTTTAATGACAAAGCAGCAAATCTGTGCTAATTCTACACGTTATGCTACTTATTTAACCTTCAGAAAAACAGAATTGTGTGTTTTGGAAGGATCAAGCAGCTCTGGCTTTGCTCTTGCCCACCTCCACCTCCCCTCTGCTGAAACTCATGCCTTGCTCTTTGATGAACCTTGTAAAATCCTCAACCACCCTGAGCCCCAGCACACACCACTGTGCTCTGCGAAGAGAAGCAGCACAGCAGAACTGGGTTATGCCAAGCTGAAACCAGCCTTTGCCTCTTCTCTGTGGATACTTCTTAGGTGGTGGGGAGCAACAAGGCAATCTGTAGCAAAGCAGACTGGTGCTCACAGCTGGATAACTACTTACTGAGCTCAGACATAGACAAGAGCATCCGATGAGAGGAAGCCTATATGGGCCAGCTAGAACAATGCCGAGATGAAACCAAGGGGTGAACATGCCTTTGCAAACAATTGCTTAAGGGAGTTTGATCAGAGAATGCAAAGGAGTCTTTTCTTTGTGCCTTTCTGCAATACTGTAGATTCTTTATCTTTCTGTGGAAGAGCAGCCTCTGATTCTGCTCTGAGCAGAGGCTCAGACTGAGTCAAGCAGGAGGACTTATCTGAGCAGGGCAGCTGATTAAATGGCCAGTGCTGGGCTGAGGCTGGGGTGCTGAAAAGCGATGAAGTGGTGGTGGACTAAAAATCACCTGGGAAGTTACATGGACTATTGCAATGCTATCATGCAGTCTCACTGACATCTCATTATGCATGTCATCAAATAAAACATCATTAAAACACCAATTAAGCAGTGTGGTGTAGCCATCATCTTTAAAATTCAGTGAAGAGTGTTTTGGGATCACATATAATTTAACAGACACTGAGGCAAATGCACTCAAGTCCCCCTTACTTCTTTGCATCTGATCTTTGGGGACAGTAACCATAAAAGAAGAGCTGGAGCTGTGCTAAAATCAACCTCACCCATCTCACTACGAGTTTGCAAAATGTTCCCTGATACAACCAAGCCCCTGGGCTGTCAGCACATCCACGAACGAAAGTTAAACTTGCGTTAGACTAAGGAAATTAAGTGACCAACAGGGGTGTGTAATAAAAAGGTATTTCAGGAAGGACAATTAAACACAGACACTTAAGTTTCTTCCAGTATCTCCCAACACTCTGGTTAATGTTCATTGCTTGCAGCACATGCTAACTTTGATAGCTCAAGCAGTTTTCCACTAAAGTGACTTAAAAGAATTTATCTGGATGCATGTGTGCCTGCATACTGCACAGGAGTTCAACCCCCTTTTTCTGCTGAGAAAGAAGATCCTCTTTTAAGCATACAAAACAACTGTCTGTGGTCTGTTTGAGCAATTACAGTATGGAGACTGAACTGCCATGGATGACCTTATTGGGTCATTTGTAGACCAGTAGGCTTGGAAAATTGATGAAACTAGTCTTCATGGTAGAGATTTCAAAGACAGTAACAAGGAGATCCCCATATGAGTGATGTTCAAACCCTACAAAATGAATGGCCATGAATATAATTGGGCAAGATCCCACATAAAGTGTGATCCTCTAGACAATTAGGTATTTCAGATACAATTCACTCTAAAGGAAAGAGAGCCTTCTGTTTACATGTTTGCATGACCTAGTGGACAATGCAATCATAAACAGTTTGCTTTGGTGTCACATTGCCAAAGGATGAAACTCAGTCTAATATTTTCCATAGAAAAACTCCCATGAACTCAGAACACTCACGTGGCAGAACAGCACTTCCTTCTGACTTCTGCAGACTCCGTGGTGGCCACAGTATAAATACAGATACAGAAGTTATCCTTGTTTCCCTTAAAAACATTAGCAAGTGAGATCAGGTGTTTCCACTTTTGTGAATTTGCGAATCTGGCAAAGGGCAGTAATTTTACAATTTCCAGTGAAAAAAGTAGCAGCCCCAAGAAAATTTTCCTGCAAGCTTCTTGCTGCAGATGAAAAATGAATCACTACATGGGTCTGATAAGCCTCGTAGGCCAAAACAAAGCACAGCTGAGAGTCCCCGGCTCCTGCTTTGTCCTCTCTGAGGTGCCATGTCCCTTGGGGACCAATTGTGCAGCTCAGTCCTTTTGCTGGTGGCCTGTCATAGAGTCTGTTGGACTATAACTCATGGCTGCTATATCAAAAACATTTATTTTTGTTGAGTTGTTTTAATTTATTTCATACACATGCATGTACGCCTGCACACACACACTCCCACCCATACACAATGTAATGCCACAATAATATGCCTGGCTCTGCTTTTTCAAGAGGCCTAGAGTGCCCAGGCGTTTCATTGTTTTTCATGCATTAGCTTCAGAAGGCTTCAGAAGTAGAGGAGTATTTATTTATGGATTAGATTGACAGAGTGCTCCCTACAAGTGCTCCGGATTCAGCTCTATTGAATTCGGTGCACTTACACTGAGGTCCTGATCCTGCAGAGCAAGGGGAACCAGTCCCAGTGATGTTTTCAGTCCAGACGTTAAAGCTAAGAATATGTTTAAAGTGTTTGGGGACTGGAGCTCCAACCTCTAAATATCACATGAAAATAAATGTCCTATGATTCTCACCAGCTCCTGAAGCTGTAAATCTTTTAAGTTTATCATGAAATATTAAAAAAGTAAAGCCAACACTACAGTCAAGAACGAATCTGACACTCCAGTCAGACCTTCCAGCCAGCAGTCTTCATGGGGTGCATATTTACATAAGCATTTAGAAATTATTATTATTTAGGCATATTACAAAGCACTTTTCGCTATAAAAAGGCAAAAATATTATCTTGATTTGCATCAATACTTAACTAATAAAGAACCATCAAACCTTAGATTTCTACTAAGAATCTTGTACATCAGACAGACTAGGCTTCACGTTAGAAAAAGCCCCCAGTAGAGGCAGTTAGTACCGTGTAATAGCAGTCGCTTGTTAATGAAATCCATCCTTCGAAGGAGTGATTTTAGAATTCTGCAATAGCCAATGAAAATTACATGCAAACATTATGGTCATTTGTTATCATTATAAATTGTGATAATGTCATGGCTGACTTACAAAGATGATGACCTGAAAGGCCATGACATTATGACATTACATTTTATCAATAATGAAAAATTGCTTCTTTTGCATGATTGTACCGGAGGTGAGCCAGGACCCCGGAAGGCTGCTGGCTCGTGCAGACTGGTCTCGGTGTTGGAGAGAAAAACAGACAGATAAAGAAGTATTTGGGGAAAACAAACACACCAACTATAGCAAAACTAGAGACAGGAGAATATATTTACCTCACAATATTTAATTTCAATTTCTGAAGGCCTGGATGATATATGTCTTGAAGACAGCACAGGGGAGATTCACCCAATGCAAGGAGCTTACAATAGGCTCCTGCTAGTACTCGGATGGCACAGTGAAAGCCTTGGGGATCAATGAAGCCCTTAATAGAGGAGTTTAATGTTTTCAATGGCATTAACTGACAGTTCTGGTTTGGTTGTTTTCTAATCCAGCCTTTCTTTCCATTGCCTAGAGTGCCCCTCTACATGTACCTTAGACAATCAGCTTTAAGCTGGATCTTAGTGATACACAGTACCCTGAATCGTCTGCCAGGGAGAGGTGGGACGAATGGGCTGTTACGCAGGGAAGTAATTAGAAATAAAAATGGCTCAGCTATTATCACCGGTACAAGTGCTGTAATTTGACAGCTGCTCCAACAGCCAAAAAACTGGTGTCCTGCAGGACATGCAGTTCTGCTGTGCGCAAGACACGCAACTTCTCCTAACTCTACAGAAACCTGAGCTCTCAGATGTTTCCACCTGGGTGGGTGTTTACACCTGTAAGCATGTGTAAAGTCAAACCTCCCGCCTCATCATTGCCAGGGCACAGAAGAGCTGGACGCCCTGAGGAATCGCAGGATTCCTCAGGGTATGCGGTGACCCCTGCATACTTTCCAGCACACTGGGAGACCCAAACCACTTATGGGTACAGCACGGTCCCTCCTCTGTGCTCCCCCCACAGCATTTCCTGCTTCCACTTCTGGAGCACAATATATATCTGAGAAGCGTGATACGGAGTCCCTCTCCACAGATACACCTGTCCTGGACACACACTTCAAGGGGGACAGTGCTGTGCAGCTTCAGCATTGCTGCATGCTTTTTTCCAGGACCACAGAATAAATTACTCTCATGGTCACTAAACTGTTAACATCTTGTGTGCAACTGGCTCCCGCGCTCCTGCCTGCTGTTGTTTCACTGTATGAGCACTAAGTCCACAGCAGGATCTTCTACCAGCTTCCCCTTTGCCCCTGCCCCATGCCCCTCCATCACCCACCCAGGCAAAGCCCTGAGCAAACAGATGGGCTTTGCCCTGTGCCTGGTGCTTCCCTTGGTGCCGGTCCTACGAGCAACAAAGGCAGAGGCGGCATGCTTCTCAGTTTGAAGTGAATAGGGGCTATAAACTGAGTTTAGACTCAACCCTAAATTCCTCAAGCCCCTGGAGCAACAGTGAGGGAGCCTGCTTTGCAGCATCCCCTCTGCCAGCCGCACCATGCTTACCCACATGGGACATGGCTCTACTCTGCTCTAAGGTGGGTACATTAATGTTGCAAGATGCCTATGTGTAAAAATGTGTTCTCACTGTAATTGTTTTGAGAACATCAGCCAAAAAGCCATTGTGTGTGTGAAGGAATATTTATGGTGACAGTTTTATGGTGAATATGAAAAGAAATGCCCATACCAATTCTCTTACATGCTACGATATGAAGATCAAAAAAGGAAAGTTGATCATTTTACTTGCTGGTTTGCCAAGGCTGTAATGTTTCAAGCAGGTCTATGCAGTGATGGTTTCTCAGTAAATCAACACATAGCAATTTTTTTTTTTGTAGAGCTTGAAAAATATAATTTAAAAAAAGTTGGAGGCACTGTGATACTTTGTCTGTTCTCAGCTGCACTTATTCTCTCAGATGGCAGTAAAGAGGCAAATACTATACTACACATATATACCACAGGCTGAAATTCCTAAAATAAAGACTGGAAGAAATCTAAAGCCTTAACATTTGGGGTCCAAAGTACATTTTATTTTGTTTTACGCACATATTTCATGGCAGGAATGGAAAGACCTATTTATTTGATGCTATTTCCTCACAGTAATGGCTTCTGTACGTGTTCTCTTGATGCCACCGTTTTAAGAAATCTATGTGGGAATTAAAAGCAGTAGCACCTTATACCTGAAAGACATTGCAGAAACTCTGCCTTAATTCCAGCGGAAAGGATGGCGGCGGCAGCAATGCAAGACAGCTGCTTGCCAGCACACGGTACAGGAGCAGAGAGAAAGGCTTGACCAGTTTTCACCTAAGAGGTTCATGTCTTGTGCGCATATGGGCTTCTGCTGGTGGTATGAAATCCCAGGGCATCTGCCAAGACGTATTGCTTAATGTTCTCTGCTTTTCAAAGGTTCAGTAAGCAAAAGGGGTTATCCTGAGCAAGCTGCTATGACCATGACAGGAGCAAAACACCTCTGTGTATAAATTTGAAACCTTTAACCTCCTAACTGTCAAATTTCAATATTTCTGGTCACAGTGTTAAATGCACCCTAGCATTTTTATTGAAAGAGTTTTCAGTGTATCCAGATGGAAAAATCAAAGTTTGCTTTTATATTTACACACTGTTAGTAAGTTGTTAAAAGAAGAATAAAACAAGGTGACTACCAGCAATATTTTGTATTAGTGTAAGCTTTACAGCTTCAGCATAATAAAATAGCATCCCTATTTTCTCTGTAACCTGTGACGTACACTCCAAATGACTTACTGTTATTGCTGCTTTAATATACAGTACATCTTACTAATGATAAACAGACTACTGTGTCGAGGCTGGGGATCAAACTAGACAGAAAAGAATACAGGGGAAGATGAGATGGGATAAAATGTCACCTTAAAAAAAACAACTTTAAGCCAAAATCTAGTTTCCAAGTCTTTCAAATATCCGTGCTCATCTTACCTATTGATTTTTAGTTTGTATTTTTGCCTTTGTGTATACAAAGGGCGTGACTGCCACTGATAGACACAGTGATCTTACATCGCCCTACCTAGAGATGCCCTTATATTTTGGTACCTTTTCCTGCTCTGTCCATTTTTGTGCATGAATCCTCTATCATTCCTTCACAAAGACCTTTATGACAGCAGACAAATGGAAGGAATAATGGCTTTGGGAAGCCATTTTCCTTTCAATCGGTAAGTAAATATTTTCATAGATGTGTGTGACACCGATGGAGAAACCCAACATGGAACTGTCCCTTCCAGGGGAATCGCTTGGCTCCTGCTCCCTTCAGCGCAGCCACCACCAGGAGTTTCAGCAGGGAGCATTGAGGAGGACATTTATGAAGCCTCTACAAGGCAAAACCTTCTGGAACATCATCATTGGCAGCAGTTATGACTGCCGGGGCTGCTCCCTGTGAGCGTCTTGCAGCCAGAGCATACGCAGAAATCCAGCCTGCTCCCTCCGTGGCCCTGGAGATGGCTGCTGCCCATGCGACATGGCACAGCCACCAAACGCTGAGTGGCCCTTGCAAGGCTGCCGTCTTGTGCTCCTAAGCTGTGTATGAGTCAGGATTGAACATTTATTGTTAAGCCTTGCTTCCAGGAAGAGAATTTATTTTGGGGCAATGAGAGGATTACAATCCAGCTTCTGATCTGCCACGATCCCATTTTACACAGGGGTGACTGTTGGCTTGAGTTAGGTTACTGTGCTTTATGTGGAGTAGATGTAATCAGAACAAGGCTTTAAGAACCTATTTGTTCTGCAGAAGTGTGAGCCTCTGGCTCACAAGGACAACAGGATGGCAGTACCAGCATCTCTTGGGATCAGCGAGCAGACCTGTTGCTAAATGGCCCAGCTTTTTCAGAGATGAAAGCAGCAGCACATGGCACTTTTGGAGGGGAACATTTTCTTGGGTTGCCGGCACAGATATTTCGCATGTGGGTGATGCAGAGAGCCCTGAGCGCCACAGTGATTTGCTGAGCCACATACACAGCACTGGGCACACATTCCTCTTCTCCTAGCTGAACCATCGTGGGCATTTCTGCCCACGAGATGCAAAGAGATCACCTGTACAACAGCTTTGCATGTTTAAAGCTTGGTCCTCTCCTCAGCTCTGCATGGATACAGCACTGGCATGTGCAGAGTCTGCCTGTAACATCTCTTCAAAACTGATTCCCATGAGTCAGACTTTTAAGTAAAAGGGCAGCAGAGGACACGAAAGCACCTGAACCTCCTCTGTTAAATGTAAAAGAAGATGTTTCTCAGAGTGGGTGAGTGCTCCCCTCCCTCCTTGGCTGGGTGCAGGAGGGTTCCATCACCTCCATCTGCTTTCCCCTGTGTCCCCCAAGATATTGCACTTCTCCCCAGGGCATGTTAATCTGAGCTGGAGGAGCCTCTAAATGCAGCAGGGTGTATTTACTGGTGAGCGGTTTTAGCTGTATGCATTTCTCAGGGCTGTCTCACGTGTCCTGGAAGCTCAGCCCTGGCTGGGGGCCACATCATGCAAGGTCAGGCTTGGCACGGTGATGCTCAGGAGAGCCCCGAGCATAGGGATCACTCACGTGCTGAACAGCTTTAAGGGAGCCCACTGCAAGGGCACAGCCAAGCCCTCCTGCCCACACAGACACAAACACAGTCCCCACCTGCTTCTCTGGGAAAAAAGGTGTTTAATTTATTTAAAGGAGGCACATCGCTGGCAGCTGGGAAAGGTGTCTCACTGCCCTTTGACCTGTGACTCGGCTTGAAGAAAATGGGATGTCAAAATTTTCCTGCTGTGAAGATGCAGACAGCAGCAGGTACTGGAGCCAAGATGTTTAAATTCACTTGTTAAACTAGGGATGATTTCCACAGCGTTGATGGAAGGTGGCAAAAATGTGGCAATTGCACCTACACCTGCTCCATTTCATGTGGAGTTATCAGGCAACAGCTCAGGTAGCTCCTGCCTGCTGGGGTGGGACCTACCAGTCACTGATGGTGCCCACAGTTTTGCTAAGAAATACTTTTAGCCTTTTTGGATTTCACACAGCTCAAAATGCCAATTCAACCTGAAAATCAGCAGTTCCGTCCATCTGATCAGAAAAGAAAGGATGATGAAATCTACCCTCAGTGTCATAAAATACCGATCTCATACTGAAAAAAATAAAACAAAGTGCAAAGAAATGGTGGTTCTGTCCGCATGACGCACTAGGGCCATTTAGTCCTAACAGTTGTTTGAAACACCCTATTCAAAATGTATTTGGAGTTCTTATCACATTTAGGAACTTACTTAAAATGTTTCTGGATTTATCTGAAATCTATTACTAATTGCGATAGGTTTATTTTGTTGAAAAGCAGGAACCGGAGCCTGCAGAAAGTCCTTGGGTTTAGCGACATATTCTAAATGCATTGTGACACTGAAAAATAAACTTCATAATGGTTGTCCAGTGCCTATTTATTTAGTCACAAGTTACAATGAAATTCAGGCCTTTCAGTCCTAAAAGAGTCTTCACCACAAAATGCGCCCACTGACTACAAGCAACACGGCAAGGAGGTATGAGCATTTCCCACGTAGGAAAATGTGTGTCAGTGGCAAGGGCGCTGGCTGGGAGGAAGGAGACTTGAGACCTGTCCCATGCTTTGCCAAGATGCACGGGGTGACATTGGAAAGGTCACTGAAGCTCTGTGCACCTTCTGTTTGCTGTGTGTAAAGCAGCAGCACTGAGGAGGGCTTTCATAGAGCACCGTGGGATCAAAGGAGAAGCGGTGCTGTTTTGCAGCTCCTAACTTTGTACTTTTCTAGGGGCATGACTTCTGCTGTTGCTGCTCTTGTTTTCAAAACATACAATAATCTCAGTTTGGTCAAATAACAATCAAATACTATAATTTTAACCATGAAATCAATAGTCATGAAAATGGCCCTGGCTCATTATAGCTCTCTTGGGGAGTTTTCAAATAGATAAGGATAATGGTGGAGCATTGAAACCGGAGTGGATCAAGTACTAATTGTAAAAAAGATGCAGGACAATTTTCACGACTAAATGTAGGAATATTGTTCAGTTGTGACTCTGAAATTACATTCCCTGGTTGCAGGTGTTTAAGCAGATTCTTGTGCATTTCTCAAATTGTTCCTTAATTTCAAAGCATCCTCAGCTTGAGATCAAATGATTGCTTGGTGTTCATCTGCTATGTTGTGGCTAAAATCTTCATTGTATAGTGGCAGGCAAGGAGCAATACCATGTTTGTGTTGTGTAACTGGCGCAAACACAGCCGAAGCCAAAAGCCTATATCCACCGGGCATTGGGTCCAAGCCATAACGGATAAAAGAACAGTTGGTGCAAGCAACCCAGGGACCAGCTGTGGCTGATATTTATATAGGATATTATGGAAATATTTAGAAATAACCATTCACATTCTGTATATTTACAAAGATGCTAGTCAGCTCACTGTTTCCACAACACTACAGTACAGAACATTACATGTTCTACACCATTAAAGCCACCTGAACTTTGAAAAGGAAGAGTGCCTGTCTTCGCAGCAGACCCATGATTGCTGGGAGTTCCTTCAGCATCCCCATAAATTGCTGGTGTTTGGCTCATTTGTGCCGCTTCTATTCAATTGTTGTCTGTGTGATTCAATTTATCATTTAGAGCCATTACCGTATGTCATGAACTTTCTTAACCCAAAATGCGAGAATCTTCTCTTAAATACGGGGCTGCTGAGAGGGAGGTGTCATGGGGGCAGGTCCCGCAGGACCCACTGAGGGGAAGGAGGTGGAGAGACCTGACGAGCTCTCCCAGCATCACTTCCTCCTCTTCCTCCCACCTCACTGTTTCCTTCCCTCCCCACTGCCCCACTTTGTGTCATTCCCCTCCCGTCCACATATGGAGCCCATGGGCACCAAGTATGGAGGTAAGGACCTACAGGGTGAATGAAGGGTTTTCCATAAAAGGATGAGTAAAAGGCATGTTTATCACCAGCTGGAGCATTCTGGCTTGGACCTGAAATGTAGAAAAAATAAAAATATTATTTCACTCCTCCTGTGATCTGTCTCCCTGCTCTGTAGCAATATTAGCAATAACCAACAAGGAAAACATATCTTCAGAGGAAATTTCTGGGCTTGATTAATGCTGTTTGTCAGTTCAGCTGGGCAGAGCATGGCTGCGTGGCAGGGAGTCTTGGAGCACAATCCTTCAGGCGAGGCTGAAGGGGCTGTAAACAAGCTATGAAAGTTTAATGACATTCAAATATCTGAATGATTCCTCAAACGGTGTAGTGGTTAGGAATTGTCCTGTACAGCTTTTGTAAAGAATTCACAGGGTTAATGACTAAAGAATGGAGTTCTGGTAATCAATATAGTCCTCTGGCTCTATTGATTGGAATCGCCTGCTTATTTTGCAGCTAAGATTTTTTTAGCCCATTCAGAACAAAGGCACCCTAGGGGACTGTTAAGTAAATAGGCATTTAAGACTTTTCGTTGCTAAGAAAGTAGTTAATTATTATTAGTGCTTAAAAGTCTCAATTTAGACAGAACATCCCAATGAACATCATAATTTCGCTAGTTTTCTGTATGTTTTATGCAAATTTGTGTGTATTGGCAGCTGTTTAGAAGCATGCACCTATTGGGCTGGGCAAGGTGCTGAGGGATGCTTCAACCCAGGAAGGGCTGAAGGCAGTGAGCATCTTTGCAGGGGACCTTTACACGGAAAAGGATCAGGTCCCCCAGACAGGTTCAATATTTGTAGGGTGACGACTGCTAAACAACACAAATATGCCAAGGTATCCTCATTGATCTTTTGCTGAAAGATGACATTCAAAGAGGTTGAGGAAGATGAGCTCCTCAAAAGGGAGCTGGGCTTTATACATACAATGTTCTTCTTCAAAGAAAGTGCTTCACAAAACAAACAACTTTCTGCTTTGCCATACACGTAAAGACTTTCTGCTGCTGCCACTGTTTTTGCAGGCCAAATTTGCAGAGGATCATCAAATCACCTAAGGCAGGTACCAGTATAGAGGACCCTGCGACAGAGTAGGGCAAGACACAGCTGCATGCCCCTTGCCTGGTGAGCAGCATGGCCCACAGCTTCCGAAGGCAGCTGCTACTTGACTGCCTTCACTTTAGCAGATTTCAGAGGACAGGGGGGATCTCAAAATCAAGTCCACAGTTATACATCTTTAACCAAGGATGTGAACTATATGGTCAAACCGAGCCTGTGCTCGGCTGCAGCACTGCCCTGGCCCTGTGCTCCTGCTTAGGTGCCTCCTGCAGAAGCCAGCTGCAAACTCAGTCACACACTTGGCCCGCAGACCAACCAAAGCTGACAGGTCCTGTAAGATCTCCACTATTTTCACAGTGGAGTTGGAATAACTAAAAGAATATACTAATGTTCTTTTCTTACTGCCACACAAATTCTGACTTCTTTTTGCCTTTTTTTCATTTTAAACAAAAAGCTGCTCCTTGCTGAGCAGAGCAAGGAGTGTAGAACAGCGTTTCCCCACTGAACTGCTGAGTATGATGGAGCTGCTTTGCATTTTGATGCCACTCTAATTTCCTTTGCTTGTTCAACCGTTTTTGCTTGTTCCACTTAAAGCTGTAAACTCAGTGGATCAGAGAAAAGATGTCCGTTTGGGACTGCAAGCATAGCTGATCTTTTTCATCCCCCTTAAAAATTAATTATCATAGCTGCTTGCTAGCATGGACATTTGATAAAAACACAGAGATCATGCACCAGTCAACAAGCACTTATTCACCAGCTGAGACATTAAAAAAACATAACATTTCGTATATGATCCAATTAACAGCTTTTTTCCCCCAACAATGATTTCCTACGTACTTTGGCTGTTGTATACAATTTGGTAATATGTGGAAGTATTCATCACGCTTGCATTCCCTGACACTAATCCTGTTTGGAGATTCTCCTCGCTTTCCCTGTCCTAGGATTTAGAGTGGAGATTCCTGACTGTAGCTGGTACAGAGCAATGGCTGCATTTTAGCCATAACTGATGTTGCAAATCCATAAAGTGATACAGGCAGAAGGGCAGCTGTGTTCCTAGTTTTACACACATCTTAATTTTGTCCCTACCTTGTGCATCTGTACCCACAGTGCCTTTGCTGAGTGTCACCCTCTATCCTTGGTGGACTGTTTACCAGCACTTAGAAACCTCCACTCCTTATTTGGTCCAGCTCCTAATGGGGATATTGTCCAAATACAAGCCCTGAATCGGAATTTAAATCTCAGCCCAAATCTGCTGCTGTCAAAAATCCTGGCAAGTGAATTTTGAACATTTCAACACATCTAAATAGCAGTCCCTTATTTTGGTTACTGCCGAGGTCTATCCTTTACCTGCATCAGGAACAACAGCAAGCAAAAGATCTTGGTGCAAAAAAGGTTTACCTAAAAGGGAATGGTTATGATGACTATATAATGGTATCCACGGTTGGTGCAAGACCTGAAAGCCATTGCAGGTCCAGTATAGAGGATCATTTGACCAATCTGCGTTTTCCAGGATTTGAGCCAGTTTGCAGCTGATTTCAGGTCAACTTGCAGAGCCCTTCTTTGCTATGTTTTTATGTATTACTGAGCACCATGAGGCTGGAGTGGGACAAAACGGGAGAAAGAGAAAGTAATGGATTTCTCAAGTGTTTCTGAACCCTAGGGGAGAATCAAATTGGTAAGACAAATGGGAGGGAGCTAACCCTGATTTTGTTTCCACTGTGGAGTGTTCTTAAAGATTACAAACAAAAGCCCCATAGCACTTTGTACAACAATGTCTTTTATGGTGAATAAAAGTCAGATTCCATCACAGTGTAACCTTTTGAGAAATTTTGTAGGGAAAATTCCTGCACAATTTGGGATGGAGGATGGATTTTAAAATTTGACAGATTTTCTATTTTAACTTATTTAGCTTCTTAGTGGTCTTTTGATTAAAAAAAAAAAAAGTTCAGAAACATTTCAGGTTGACTAAGACACTGAATTTGATCCCAAAAGGTTTTAATTTTTTTTTTAGAATTTTTTTGAATCATTAGTGAAGAAAAATAATCTGATTTGTTATGCAGTGTAAAGACCTATTGTGCATTGCCAAGAACGTGATGCTGAAGGAATGGCTGTAAACAGTGCATATTGATATCAGATGTGTAGTCATTAAGAAAGGAGAAAGAGGAAGGTCCAAAGCTAGGGAATTAATGCAATGTTGCCCAAAGGCTACATTCAAATACATTTATTTTTTCAATTTGTAGTTTTAACTTTGCTGAATCCATCTGTTATTTTCATTTATAAATACTCTACTCTTTCTATCCTGTGGGTACCTTTCCCCTGTCTTTTTTCTTTTTTTTGCTAGCTTCTCACTAAAATGTGTGGGATCTCCCCGAGGTGTGGAGCCAGAGGACATTTTGCCTAAAAATTAGTAAAGGTGCTTCCTTTCTATGGACAGCTGAAGTCCTATACCAGCATAGCCAGCCATGTAGACTGGGGCCACCTCTGGTCTCTAACAATCTGTGGTGGTAAGAGTATCACACGGAGTGACACCTTCCCACATATATTATAAAAATCATGTCTGTTTTTATTTTGCATTGAAAATGGCAGTAAGATTCTGAGGATCGAAGTTCTCTTCCAGGCCTTGCCAGAGATTCACTGTGTGACTTTACTCTGTCCCCACAGACTTTTTTACTTCTAATTTTCCATCTATATAACAGGGACAACGACGCTTGCCCGTCTAAAAAAGTCCTTCGACACGCCCAAACAAAACGCAAAAATACTAATCACTGAGATGTAGGTGATAAAAGGCGATTTTTTTTTTTTTTTTTTTTTTCCTAGAAATATCTCCCTCCAGTAGATATGCAAAATGTATCTTTATGGTTTGGTTATTTACCATGGTTTGTATGAATTATAGAGCAGTCATCTCACACCTTGGTATTCAGAGCAATGCAACATGCTTACTCAAAATCCACCTAAGCAATTACTTTTCTGACCAATGGCCAGATTCCTTTCATATCAGCTGCAGCAGCTTGCAAAACCTAACAAATAACATTTTACATAGGCTTGTAGTCTATATTCAGTTTTATCTGATTATTTTTAGCACAGTGATTTGAGAATCCAAATTACAGCTAAGAAAATGGAAAATTCATTTTCCAACAATGCCTTAAGCTTCACTAGCATTTTAGAGTAGAACATTTCTGTGATGGCCTTTGATTCAATCCAGGCCGAACGAAAGACATTTCATCACCACAGAATGCATTTCTTTATTTGCCTTGGATCTATGATTCTGTCAGTATTGAGAGAAAAGAAAAATCAATGCTGCACTATAAACCTCGGGCAGCCCCTGGCCAACGTGGTCAGCATGGTGTGAGCAAAGGAAATGGCAGGGGAAAAAAATTGACCGCTCAGCAATAGTGTGGCACAGTAACGGACAAAGCTCTGGGCTAATAACAGCTTGCAATTACACATGGAAAGCCAAAGCTTGTAGGGCATTCAGTACGAAGGGGATGTAATACAATTTATTGAACCACCGGTTAGAGTTCTGCAGCTTCTCAATAAAAAAAAAAAAAAAAAAAAAAGCTGTGGACCTGTACTGCTTAAAAGACAGACTTATATGGTGCCAGCAGGGGAAGGAGACTTGAAGAAAGCAGAAAGCCCTTCCTTTTTATGTCTGGATAGTGAGCAAGTGGGAGAATGCAGCCTATTTATGCTTTCTAAAAATACACCAGCCAGACTTAAAGGGACAGCCCGCGCTGCCGCTGCCAGTGCCCCGGCTGCCGCTATGGACGCCTGCACACACGCATGCGCCCTGCACGCCGGGGCGGACAGATGTAACTAGGCACTGCATTTTAATTCCTTATATGTACTGCATCTACAGTGACAGCAAACTGTATTGTCGCCTGTCTTTCTGGAAAAGGGAAGAAAGTGGCACGACAAAAATCTTTTCTTGGATACAGTTATTTATCCGAGGGAAGCAAGGTGTTTATGCAGGAGAAAGCATAAAATTAAAATATTAGTAAAACAGAAGTAAAAATCTTGCACTAAAAAGAGGAATCACTGATAAATAAGCATGTTCTTGAACAGACAGAAATGAAAACTTTCAACTGAAAGCCAGTGTTTGACAGTGATCAAAGGAGGTGGCATCATTTTTGGGTAGGTCTGGCTGCAGCAGTAAAGGTCAGCGCTGCAAACTGGGGCTGACTCCCTTCTGCCCACCCGTGATGCCCTTTGGCAGGCAGGGCGGCTGGGGACACCGTGGCCACTGCCCACAGGTGGGGCACAGCCTCAGCCCTGGGCACTGGCTCCGCTGGGGTTTGCGCCTCTGCCACGAAAGAGCAGGATTTTTAGGTTTAAGCTGTTACAGAGCAGTCTTGGGGAAATACTGCAACCTGCACACCATGTGTTTATATTTGTTTGTGCTTTCAGGGATAAATTAATGCTCTGCAGATGGTGATGAAAAATTTTGTCACTTGATTGCATGAAGACAGGATTAGTCCTACAGCTGGAGGTGCCAAATATTGCCCAGGCTCTGCTGAAGCCCTAGTGCTGGCAGGGCTGGGTGTAGCTGAGAGAGCTCAACAGCCTTTGGGAAGAAGCGGCGGCAGCACCCGCCTTGGGAGCTTAGAGGATCCTTGGTGTGGCCAGGGCCGAGCTTGCCTTGGAGAAACCTCTGCACAATAGCAGACTCTGGCCTTTTTCTGCCCATGTTTGTACAAATGCACATTTACCAGATAACTGATTATCTCTTAGCATTGGTTTTGGGCATTTGACGTAACTGCTGCTAAAACAGTAGCAGTGATTTAGAGTTAGGATCCAGCTTTCCCCCATGAGCTGGTAAAATACAGCACAAATTTTAATACCCAACCATCAGATCCTGCACTTCCCAGGGACCCTGATCTTTGCAGTGCCATGTGGGTCTTGCAATTGCATGACCCCATTTGTACATATTGCTAAGAAACACTGTTTCTTAAATTTTTGGCTGACGTTTAGTTCCTAAGTACCACAGTGATGTGGTAAAGTGTGCATTGAGAACAACTGAAATAAAAGCCACCATGTGTCTAATTATTTTGCATTATTAATCAAAGACATCAAACTCTCCTCACAACGCAATACAGCTACAAGCCTCCTCATCCTTAGTAATAAGTAACAGAGCCAGATTTTCCTCTGTCGTGAACCAGAGGAACCAGACAACCTGTATAACTGTTGGATGCTATCCCAGAGATAGCTCCTGGCCCAGAGATATTTTAGTTTTATCTGAAATTTCATTTCTAGAATCCCAGCCTAAATATTTTACCCCTTCATATTTTCACATCAACCTCTTCCCTCAGTGCAGTTTACTGCTCTGATCTGCACTGTGGGGTCGCTCCTCTGGGTTTCCCTTGCATGGAAGGCAGATTGCTGCCTGCACATCACCTTCAATGACAAAATGCCAGAATTACCATGCGAGAGGATATGGTGCATCTTTTGTGACAATTATGGCAGTGTCCTCAGTAATTCTATTCCCTGCGCGATAAAAACAGCCTCGCACCAAGCACTGCAGTCACTCGGCAAATCCCTTGCCCCTTATCGTAATTAAGTCCTTCTACATGACATGGCGCAAGAGATAAGGGATTTGTAGTTGAGACGTGAAGGAGTCGCTGGAGCGAGGCTGTGCCGGGTGCAGGGGCCGTGGTGCAGGACACCCCAGTTAGCGCGGCGCTGCCGGCAGCCCTGGCACAGAGGGAGCCCCTCGCCGATGACTTTTCTTTTTCAGCCACAGGGATGGGGGAGGAGGATACAAGCGCTGACCATTCCCAATGTCACCTGCAGAGAGCCATTAGCCCGCTCAGCCTTCTATTCCTACATGCTGAATCAAATTAATCTAACAAAAACAGATGACCTGTGAGCTCAGCTTGCCTTACAGCAAAGTCAAACGGGAGCGAGGGGCAGCAGCGATGCGCGAGGCAGGGAGGAACCGTGCCGTCCCTGCAGCCCCTCGCCGTGGCCTCCCGTGGATCTCCCTCCATCGCCAGCTGTCACATCCACGCACCTCGACCACCTCTCCTTCCGCAGCCAGACTAACTCTCTCTTGTCTACCTTGGTCTGGCTGTGTGCTACCCCCTCCATTGCACACATCCACACACACACACACACAGAGCTGCTGACCTAGACGTGTTAGCCACTCCGCAGCTGCCGTTCTTCTCACATTAATCTATAGGAATCAATGGACATTTCATTAGAGTAATCAAGTGTGGATGCATCCCGCATTTATATCCCGCACCTCCCCCTTCCCCCAACTGCTTTCTCAGGCTAATTGGTCCTACAGCAAAGACTATGTGGATATTTTTCCCTACAGATGAGTGTCAAGAGCAGTTTTTTTACTGCTGGTTGAAATACCTATCAATAGAGAGGCAGTATAAAAGCCTTCACCCATCAGGCCGTGTTGCTGATGCTAATACATTATGCACTCTCTGTTCTCACACACCCGACTCCCTCCTTTACACCTTTGTCCCATACGACTGCCTCATTTATGTTTACCTTGATAAAAGGATTAACTCATTGCATTTTTCTTTAAAAAAAAAATTGCAAGAATGAATACTCTCTCAATTCACAATACATTGAGGGAATTTCACCTATTCCCATTCACCAGTAACCTTTTTATTTTCAGTCAAATCTCTTCATCTTGCTTACTGTGATACCTTATTATTTATTCTGGTATTTTGTGGTTTATATGTGTATTAGTATACAATGACCCCTCGTGAACGGTACCAGCAACAGCATTGTTTTCAGCACCCTTTGTTGTCTGGGAGGGGACACTCTCCGCTCTGCTCACCCCCACAAAGACAGCAGAGTTTTAGCAGGGGGGCTGAGAACGGTCTCAAGAGCTGCTGTCCCTAAACTGCGTGTGTCACAGGCGGTTGGTGACTGAGCGGTGTCCTTACAGTCGGGGGACCAGGGCCTCCATTGGGAACGTCATTTGGTGAGAATGAGAAAAATGTGATGATACTTGTTTGAACAAAAAGTTTGAAAGTGAATTTTTTCATAGGATGACAGACTTTTCATTCAAAAAAAATTTAAAAAGCTTTTACAGGAAGGTGGGCACCTAACAACTCATCTTAAAAGTGTACCAAAGCTTCAGAAATGCCATTGTGGAGCAGGAGGCAGCCCAGGGAAGGCAGACAGTGACTCCGGGGTGCCAGGCCCTGAGCCATGGTGCTGCTGGAGGAGGGCTCCTGGGGCATGGGGGTGAGGGTCTCTGCACAGGTCACCCTCCATTGCCACAACCCTGTGGTGGGCCAGGGCAGTCTTGATGGACCTTCACCTGGCATTGCTGAGACCAGGCAGGCTGGTACACTTTTGAGCTAGAGGATCAGGCCTTGGTACTTGGCTAGTTGAAAGTGGACAACTTGCTAAGGGAAGAAAAGAAGTCGGTTTATTTAAGCCATTTTGATTGTTGTGGAAGAATGGAGACTGACAAAACTAGAAACCACTCACTTTCACTCATAAAAACGCTGCAGCAAAGATGAGGGTGATACGGAAGTTCCTCATGTCACACCATCACCGTACTCAATGCTTGGCCTGGGGAACCTCCAAGGAGGAAGAAAAGAGCTCAGGAGGCAGCAGGGATTGGGGTTTTGGCCTCCTCTTGCACTTAAAACAAACAGGCAACTAAACTTTTATCTCTTGGTAACAATTTTTGACCATTAGAAAGATGAGCTGAATTAAAGATCACTGACTTGTTATAAAGTTGATAGTTCTGGTTTATTATTACCCATCTTTCAAGTCATGTTGGACCTGAAAAAAAAAAAAAAAAAGGCATATTTTCTAGGCAGAAAGACACTTAAGTGAAAGACATTCAAGTGAAAATATCTCTTCTTTGTGCTGTTTTTAGAACTCCTAGCATGAGTTACATGGATTTACCCCAGGTGAAAGCATGGCCCCATTGGCTGCTGGTGCTACAGTACATTATTTGTAAAACATCTGGATATATTGCAAGGATGTGGAATTCTTTCTACCTTCCTGACTTTTCCATGTGGCATGCAACTTTCAGTTTTGTTTAAATGAATGCTTTTTTTAAAAAAAAACAAAAAAAACAACCAAAAACCAAAGCCTGCATTTTGCTTATGGCCAAATTGATGAAACGGCAATGAAGAGAAATGAACCTGCTGAAGGGGACTGACCCCAAATGTTCAAGAACAGGTCTTTCAAGACTAACGAGAGAGTTTGAATTTGCTTTTTCTGCCAGATCTCTTTCCTGAGGGCACACTGCATAATGCAAAAAGAGCTACGTGAAAAGTTTGGTGCAGAGGATGAAAACAGGACTGTTTGGCTGTTTTACAAAGAGATGAGGTTCTCTTCCCCTTCCCCCTCCGCACGTTTTTCACTGTAAGCGAAAATGAAACTTGTGCTTTTCAGAGGAAATGGCTGCTAAAGGTTAAAGGGTAAGTCTTCCTTGCTGCAAGCATACATTTTTGCAAGCTGAATCTTAACCATGTGGCTAGCAGCACTCACAGTGAAATAACTGCAGAGAGCCTTGAAGAAGAGTAGGGAAATAGAGGGCAAGAGCATCAAAAGAACATCCCAAATTGATTCATCTGCTCTTTTTTCTCCTTCATTTGAGTTCTGGCCACCTCCTTTTCCTTATTACACATTCCACTTTAGAAACAAGATCATTACTCAGAGGTGGAGGGCATGGAGCTGCGCCAGGGAACAGCAGTTGCTGTGCAAGGGAGCAAGAGCATGTCTCCAGGGCTGCCACATGGCTACCTGCGAGGGCAGGTAAGCTTTGGGGCAACAGATAACTGAAGCCTTAACTCCTTGCCCTGCTGTACCAACCAATGAGCATATTTGTGCAGTGGGTGTACCTACATAGTAATACAATCTTGCACATCACAACCCCCTGGGAAAAGAGCAGAGGGAGGCAGCTGTTGCCCACTCCAGCTTGCCTCTCTGCTTCCTTTTGCGGTGAGAGAGCCCATCATTTGGCTCTTGGGTTTTTGCTGGTGAAGGCAGCCACAGTGAAAAAATATCTGAATGGTCCTGAAAGTAGTTTCTTGGATATTTAGACACATTCTGTTTAGTGTGATGTTCCTAGGAAATATTTGACCCCAAGTAAACACAAATAGTCATTAGTATTCGTGTGGAATTGAGAACATGCCTGGATAACACAGTCTGTTATATTAAATACAAAATAGGATGAACAGGAGTCTAATCAAAAATGCACCTTCTGGCAGCATGTTGTTTGCAGAATGCAAATGTGGGCAAGATTGAGTGTATTAACACAGAACATAAATGGAGAGCAACATAGCACAGACGTATATCTATAAAAATTACAACTATTTAGTTTTAAATGAAGACAGTTGTTATACGACAGCAATTCCAGATTTGAGAAGGAGTCAGCATTTTCTTCTTATTCCCTCTCTCCCACTTGTCCCTCCAAAATAAATATTGAATAAACACTTGGGGAGATGGTGGTGGGGTTTGGTGNTTATCCAAGTCAGTTAATGGGTTATGTGGGCCCAGTTTCAGCTTTCACTGACATCACTGTGCCTTTCGGCCTCTGACCTTGGTAGAGCTGCTTTGATTTACCAGCCACTGACAGGTGAGAATCAACCTCCAGATACACACTTCAGCATTTCTCCACTTCATTATGGACGTAGGTACACGTTCGCTTTCTCTTTAGACTGTGACATATGCTTTTAATTTGCCGTGTGAATTTTCACTGAACTTTACTCCTCAACTATTGCAGATGTTATTTCAAGGGTTACTGAAAAAGGGTCTGCACAGATTTTTAACATCTTTATGAGATGCAAAGGAAAAAAAACCCACTCACCTATTTCATCTTGCAGTAGGAATATTGAGAACTTCAATTCTAACTGACCCCTTGAAGCCAAGTATTTCTGATAAAACCAGAAACATGGCTATGTTGGTCTACATTAAATACAAAGTTGTGTTTGACATTCTCAACATACTCAACGTGGACCATCTCGATGTAGTCTCCTGATTTTATTTTTTTTT
>VZTL01059776.1:2774-13089 GCA_013400535.1 Scopus umbretta
TTTTAAGAATTGCTACAAATGTCAGAGTAATTTTCCCTGTCATGAAAGTCATTAAGGATGAAGTAAGTTTTGTTTGGTTTGCCCCACCACCCATTCTTTTTGTAACTAGTTAAAGTAAAGAGAAGTGATCTTTATATTATGTAATGGCCACTTGGAAAGTTAACAGGGGGGTAGGGAAGGACTTAGTATCATCTTAAAGATTTTGTCAAGTTCTGCAATGTACTTCAATATTATGATTGCCCTTGATCTGTTGTGTGTTTTTAAGATTTATTTTTTTTTACTGAATTTTGAGTTTTTCTTTCTGTCTGCAGTAACTTTGAGGAATGCCATGCTCTATAAATAAATGGGGAAATTAATAATAAATACATGGAGTAAATGTGAAAGATGCATTAGTTGGGGTTTTTTTCAGCCTGACTTCTTAAGGAAATAGGACTTGTGTAACGCCATTGTATCAGTCTTTCACCCTTGTTAAGTTTAGAATCCTTTCACCAGTTCTAATCACATCTGAAGAAGTACTTAATGTAACATAAAGGAAAAGCCAGACTAAGATAGGAGAAGACATAATTTTGCTTCAGAAAAGTGCGCTGTGTTTCATGCTTCAGATGTTAGTCTTATAATGTCCCATACAGACATCTGCAAAAGATCTAACGTGCAACGCTTTGCACACAGGAGTGCGAGTTGTTTCTAAACAAATGTTTTTTATCATTAACCTGACTGAACAGAGCTCCTTCATATTCTATGCCCTAAATGAATGATAAATTATTTTGTCATGGGTGCTGCTGTACAGTTCTAAATACAATGATTTGCTGCTGTTCAAGATTTTAATCTCAGTATGTATTTAAATTACTTGTGGAGACATGAATAACTTTTATTTGTATTCACATCTGAATGATCATATTTTTTAACAACCCACTACATATGGAGCATTGTATGTATTTGTTAATGCACATTTAAATATAGGTAGGTATTTATTATTTCTAAACTTCCTGAAACTCTTTTTACTTTAATCTGCTACCTGTTGGGCAGTATGTTTCTGATCATCCCTCCAAATTACATGTTCATGGCAGGGCCCCAGCCTAAAGTGTGGAATAAGAATTCTGCTCGTTGTAAGGATAGTTTGTCAATTCTGAAAAGTCAAGCCTTTTAGAATGCTTGGCCATGGGTTGTTACGGTTTCCCTGATGGTTATTGTTCAAAACTGAGGGCATTATTTTATAGCTTGTATTTTTATGCAGTGCAAGTTAAATGAGTTAGAACAGGGACAATATAGAGAGTAACTTTCCAATTATAGGGTGAAACAGCCTAGGTAATGAAGATGCAGACAGAAGATACAGCTAGATCAGATGTGATTTGCTGAAGTCTTGTTTTAGATGCCTGAATAATTAATTGTCTTTAACTATAGAACTGAAGGTGGTAAAAGTGTCTGAGACTTTGTTGACAGTAGTTGTATAGCTTTCAGTGTAAACAAGATGTTATTTTTGAGCATTTCTGTATCTGTATTTTATAGTCTTGCTTGAGCATTATTTTAAAATGTACATGCCCTTAGGTGAAGTTTACTAGCAAGATGCTTTCTGAACTCCGAACTATTTTGTGACTAGATGACTATAAATACATGGCATATTGATTTTTGGGCATTGTTTATACTTCTTCTTTTTTCCATGAGTCTGATTTTTTTTTTTTTTTTAAATTTTACTTTCAGGCTGTAGACTTATGTAAGTCTGTAAGGAAAATACCATTATGTACACTGTAATTTCTTTTCTGCAGGTTGGTGAAGATGGTCTTCAGATATGTGTTGAGATATGTGGATGTGCCCTACAACTGGACCTCCGTGAAGATCCCAACATGAAAAGTCTTATTTATAAAGCAATTGCTCATTTTCTGCCAAATGACTTAGAGATCCTCAGAATTTGTGCTCTTTCAATCTTTTTCCTTGAGCGCACCTTGGAATCTTACTACACTGTTGAACATTTATATAAATGTGCAGATGAAGAGTACAATGAGTGCACTAGTTCTGTTCAAAACCGTGTACGTTTTGAGTTGCTTCCAATTTTGAAAAAAGGTTTGTTTTTTGATCCTGAGTTTTGGAATTTCTTGATGATCAAGCAAAATTGTTTAGCATTATTGGGGGATAAAGCCTTTGTTGGCTTAAGTGAAAGTACACTGGAAAACTCTACTGCAAATACAGAGAAGATAACAGAGTATAGGGCTCTGAGTGAGGAACGTGTCTGTTTAACAGATGTAAGCAATGGGGAGCTTGACCCTGAAGACCTCTCTGAAGCCCAGTCCAAAGTTAATGCCAAAAAGAACCATGAAGCTCTTGAGGCATCTAAAATGTTAGATCAAACTGTACCAAGGCACCGCTGCGTGATATGCAACAAGGAATTTCTTGGTGGTCACATTGTGAAACACGCACAAGCTCACCAAAAAAAGGGCAGTTTTTCCTGTGTACTTTGCACCAGAAAGTTCAGGCAAAGAGGACTTATGCTGAAGCACTTAAAGAATCATGTCAGGAAGATAGAAAGGCAACATCTTGCTGCAGTTCTTGAGGCTGGTCAGCAGGCTCCTGCTCCTAATGAACTAGAATGTTCTGATGTTTCTCTGTCTCTTGAAAATGGGAATTCTGATGGTTCCAAAGATAATGAACCAGAGACTGCAATAGCTCCAAGTGCTGACCAAGTGGTCCAAGTGGAGGAGGAGAATGCAGAACACATATTTGATGTGGTGGAAAACCATCTAAGTGACCAGGATGATGCTACTGAAAACAGTAGTGACAGCTGTTTTAATAATGTTCCTGATGCTTTAAGTACAGAAAGCTTGCCTGAAGATGATGAGAGCTCCAGTAAAGAGTCACCTATTCTGCATAAAGTGAATGGAGCTTTTTGCCTTCAAAGAGACATTGATGCTATGGATGAGGAAGGAAACTTTAAGTGCCCTGCTAATGGTTGTGCTAGAGCATTTAAAAAGATAAGATTCCTCAATAAACATGCAAGAAAAGCTCATCCAACTGATTTGAAGGTGCAGCAGCACATAATGAAATGGAATAAAGGAAAATGCCGGTTCTGCCAGAGAAAATTTGCTGATTCCCAACATTTTATAGACCACCTGAAGAGACATGTGTATCCAAATGTTTACTTTTGTTTACACTTTAATTGTAATCAGAGATTTAAGCTGTCAACTGAGCTTGCAGAACATACAAAAAGTCATAGTGTTTTTAAAGCTCAGTGCAATTTTGCAGAGTGCTGTGAGCTATTTGAGGAGCTCCCTTTGCTGTATGAACATGAGGCTCAGCATTATTTAAATAAAACACCAGAATGTTCAGAAGATGCAAGTGAAAAAGATTCTTCAGATGATCCTTCAGAACTTTGTGGTTGCCAAGATGATGATGAATCTATTAATGAAAAAGAAACTGTAGATTTACCAATTCCAACTTGGAAGTCAAGGAAGGATTCTACAGAACCAAAGACATATATTCAAAGTGTTGAGAAGAAAGCAAATAATGTAATTCACAATGGAAATGAAAGTTCATCTGAGGGTAGTGCTACAGTTTTAAGTTTGATAGACCAAAAGACGCCTGTGTTACAGCCAAATTCTGAAAACTGTAATGTTGTTAGTGACCAACTAGTCAATGGGCACAGTGACCTAGATCAGACATCATCAAAGTCATCAGAAACACCTTTGGACAGAGTGGCAGATGAAACAAGGACAGAAAATGGGTCAGTGTTACCAGTTTTACAGAATTGTCACGATATACCACAAAATAATGCTGCTGCCTCGCAATTACCTTCTAAACCAAATCAGACAACAGAGAATACTTCATATGGTGTCATCTTAACAAAACCGTATGTTAGACCATTGCCTCCAAGTTATCTTGATGAACGATACATTAGCATGCCAAAACGTAGAAAAATGTTGACTGATAAAGTAGATGCTCATTCTGAACAAGATAAATTTTGTAGCAAATCAACAGAAAGATTTAGATGTGGCAACTGCTTGACCATCTACTGTAATTCAGAAGCACTTGAGGCTCACCTTGCACAAAAGAAGTGTCAGACGCTCTTTGGATTCGATTCAGATGATGAAAGTAAGTCTTAAGTTCTTTCTGGGTTGGTTGGTTGGTTTGGAGGTAAATACCAACCAGAAAATGGTCTTTGAAAACAGGCACCCTGATGGAATAGATAAGACAGACATGACTTCTAAGCAGTCATAGTATGCTAGAACTTAGACAATTAAATCACAATACCATGTAAATTGGAAGTTCAAATTGGACATGCTGTTTAGAATAAGAAAGTGGTGATGAGAATTGGTAGGCGACTCTAATGGAAAAGGCTTCTTATAAAACAGAAGGGGTAATTCAGTCTGTCTTTCCTTGCATGTTTGAAACTAAACAAGTTGAAAAACATAAGCAGTGTTCTAGATTCTTTAATCTAGATTTGATCTAATGATTTACATTGGTTAGTCTTCATTTTGATCCCAATGCTTTTTCTTTTACAGGTGCCTGATTCAATGTTGTGGGAAAATGTATCAAATGAGGAGTGGTGTAAGAAAACACTACATGAAGAAGCATCAGTTTGTTTCCCAGTTGGCCTTAATCATAAAGCAGTCTCAAATTACTAAAGAAAAACATGACCTTGATAAAGACAAAGCACATTTTCTAGACAAAACTCACAGAGGAGTAATAGGAGCTCTGCAGGTCTTGAGTCCAGAAAGGTTGCTACAAAATCCCCAAAGTACCAGTTATCCGGAAAGCCACATTCATTCCAAATGTGTGATTGAAGCTTAGCGGCACAGTCTTTCTAGCATGAAGGTTTAAGAAAAATAAGGCATACAGTTGAGCAAGCAGAGAAAGCAGAGGTGTTCATTGCCTTACAGAAATAAAAACAGCCAATTCTGAGAGCTGCTTTAGTTGGAAAATGTGTGGTTAAAGGATATCCATCCGCACAGCTGGGAAGGAATCATTCAAGAAGGTGTTACATTATTATAATATGGATAAGAAATGCATAGAGGAACCATGCATTCTTTTTTCAAAGTTTGAGAGTGTGATTCCATTATCTGCTAAAAAAGCATGGGTCTCATTTTATAAACTTATACTCAGAATCCAAAAAGAAGAATGTAGAAAGACCTCTTAAGATGGATGGAATGCTTGAATAGCCAAAAACTTGAAGTACAGAGCATGCAAGGAAAAGTGAGTTGATGTGATATTAAGTGTGAAAGTTATGCACAGTGGAAATCGGATGCATGCAAGAGAAGCCTTTTCAAGGCCGTGGTAAACGTGTATGTTAAGAATGTCCTGCAAAACATCTGTTGTAGGTGCAGGAAGACTAATACAAGCAGTACATGCATAGATTATCTGGATATTAAGAGAAGCAGATTGAAACAAATACAGAACGTGAGGGTGGTTAAGCTTGCATTGCAGGGCAGAGTTAAACTAGTTTTATGCAAATACAGGGGTCCTTCAGCTGTTGGTATGACTGAAAAGAACTGGAGATGGCTTCCTGTTAAAAAAAACAAAAAAAAGGCAGACAAAAGCAGAGACAGTTGGAAAAAAAAATCAGGAAGAGCCTGTTTCACGTATGTGATTTTGCTTAATGGTAGGTCACAACTCAGTACTGTAACTACATATTTACTGTCTAGAGGAAGGGAGAAAATATGTATCGACTCAACCTTGAGACACATCACAACCCCATCTAGTAGCATTTCTTGAAATGACAGCCTTTCCCAGAACTTAGTGAAGGAGTTAGACTTAAATGTTAAGCACTTTATCCAAAATTCACTGTTCATAGAAACAATCGGAATGTGAAGACAGGAAACTTGAGTCATTCAGCTCTGTATGTAACATTGAAATACAGGACGTTCGGAAACCAAAAAGATGCTGTTGTGGTTTTTGGTCTTCCCACCCCAAGCAGAGGTGTGGCAAACATGCACATTGTCTAATTACTGTGCTATTTTATCCTCTAATTTATCTTATACTGTCTTGCCATCTAAAAATGCTTTATTTGGGATCATGTTCTATGCGGGTAGCTCAAAATTTTAATGCGATTGTAGGCACGGAAGGTATAGTGGTGCAAAGCGGTGTGTACAGATGGAGTCATCACAGAAATGTAGGACAGCAAAGACCGACTGTTCCTGCTCAGCTAGTTTGCTTACTGAATAGTTCATCACAATGCATGTATGGCATAATAAGGTGATCAACTTGCTTAAATCAACAGATATGGAAAAACTAATGAGTAAAAAAATCAAGAGGTACATAAAAGATGTGTTCATTGTAGCAATGGCTCACACTTGCAAACCTAAGGGTTTCATTGTAAAATAGGCTGTTAAGTAGTTCTGGAACTTAATAGTTCAGTAATGCCTCTGCTAATAATCCTCTGTGAAATTAAACAGATATTTGCATTACTTCTGCTTCCTTTTCCCCTCCTGGGAGGTAAAAAGAACGCAAATTCAAAATCATACTCTTTTGAATTCTAGAAAATTTTTGCCTTAACTTTGAGTTGAATTAATGTAAAAGGTTATAAAATTATGATCACAGGTCTATGTGCATTACATTAATACTGATGACTGGCCCGCTTTCAGAGATTTTTGTGACATTTGAGGCACCAAAGAATTTTTTTGCAGCTGCAAAAAAACCCTGATTTAAATGCATCATTCATTATATATACATATATGCACACACTATATATATATAATTTACATATATAAATACATTAAAAGTTTTAAAACGTGAAATTAATGGGGACCTTATCAGCCAAATGCACTTTCACATGTTTTCCTTTCAAGTTACCAACTAATTTTTAAGGACCCAGTTATCATCTTGAGTGTTCCCAGGCTCCCCTTTCTTTGCTTAACATTGTTAATCTAGTTAAATTTTCTTAAATATATTTTTGGGGAAAAAAAAAAAAGGTTAATTTTAAAGTATTACAGTTTTAAAAATCTGAAAACTCAGTCAATAGAAACGACAAAAATGTTTGTGTAAAGCCTTTTAAATGTACCTTTACTCTTTGGTGCTTTTTTGCCTTTTCCTGGAGCTCCACGTGTTTGAAGATGCTTTAAAAACATGATTGAGACTTGTATTTTCCTTGGTTTAAGTGTGTAGATAAATGCATCTATGTACATGCATAAACTGTGACCATAATTTTTTGTACCTGCATTAAACGCATTTTTCTTCAAAGATGCTTTTCTTGGACACCACCATTTGTTTATACCATGTGTTCAGTGTATACACTTTGGAGAACTGGAAAACTGAATTCTTGCATAGGTGAACATTAGCGTCACCTAACGCCTATCAGAAATGTGCTAAATTGACTTAAAGTAGCAAGTGGGTGACAACATTTTTGTTTTCAGTAATGATTTTTACTTCAAAAGACGTTGCGTTTTCTTTAAACTACTCTCTGATACCTGTTGGTATTCTCAGATAGTTGCAGTATGAAGCAACTTTAATTAGGAGCAAAAAGACACTTGTAACGTGTTGGGGAGAAGTCTACATGCTTTTTAAGGATTCTTTAGTATGTTGAGCATTACCCTAATTACCCTAAGCCTGCAATTTCTAGGGCTGCAGAAGGTTCCAAATCTAGAATCAAAAGGGTTTTTTCTCCCAGGCATTAAGCATTGTATGATATAATTGGAAGTACTTCTTCAAGATGTATCACTTGGATCCAATAAGTACTGAAGTACATGTGTAATGTAAGCATGCAAATATCTTCAAGCTGCCCAAAGTTATACATGGGCTGAGGAGCTTTGTTGGATCAAAGTTCATGCATTTCATGGCTGATAATCGTATCCTAAAAGCGTTCCTCCAGGTGGCTACAACTTGGAATTAGACTTTCCTTTTAAGACTGTCTACTCTAACCTGATCACAGTTCACTGTAAAGGTCGTGTAAGTTCTGGTTTTCGAAGAGTTGCTGCTTGGTAGGCACCTTTCACAAAAAAAGAAATACTGAAAGTAGGTTGAAAGTGGTCATATCTGTGGGGAAAGGTCACTGGTACTTTGGTTATTTAGCCATATTCATTAAAACTATATAAATTGTATAGTTTGGATAATTTATAACATTAAACTTTGTGATTTTAATATCACATTGAAGGTTCAGCTGTACTCATTTCTTTTATTGTTTAACACCAGTGGTATGGACAAAAGACTCAAAGGGGGTGGTAGTGTTACTATTTTCTTAATTTATTTGGTACTGTATAACACCTTTCTGATTAAATGCAGTGTATGCATTTTGGGACTCTGTTAATTTGTAAAGCTGTTACAGGTTCAGCAAGAAAGGAAACTTGTGCTTCCTTGTTGAATGTTAAATTATTTTACTTTGCATTTTATATAAGAGTACAAATTAAAACTGAGCCATCAAACTGCAATAAATCAACAGTAGTGTTTCATTTTAAAAACTTTTTTGTACTGTACATAGATTTGTTCAATAAAACATTGTCTTTGTTGTTGATAGAAATTGATCTTGTCTTTTGGGGACTCACTCTGAAAATACTGCTGCAGTGTTTATAGTTACCCTGTTATGTTTGGTGTATGGTCGTTGCACAGCACCTGTGTAAAGCTGCCAGGTCTTGATGTGCCAGGTGTGCGGATATTTGGATTTGAATAGACTAAATCTATTCAGGTATATCCAAGAACACCCGGGATTACCAAGGAAATTAGAACTCCTGTCTCTTCTTTCCCCGCCCCGGCCTTTCCCTTTTTGTTCCTTCTAGCTAATTAACTACCTGCTCTGGTAAAAATGGGACCTTTTAGTTAAGTAAGTCTTCAAAAAGTCATAGTATTAGTACAGATTCTTTATAAATAGATAGCTGCTGGAGAGAGAAGCATGTTGGTGTATGAGGGAGAGGAGCAGCTTTTTTGGCCATCGGTCTGAGACGTGCGAAGAACACGCCTACTGCAGAAAAAGCTGAGCCTTAGACACCCAGCAGCCCACTCCTCGGGTTTGACTGGCGCTCACCATCTGCAAAACACGTGGCAGCTTTAAGATCATTTTTTTTAAACAGTCAGCCACCTGCACTGGGAACCAGACTTTGTTGCAATTAGTGCATATACCTATGTGACTTAACGAGCATCGTGTATTGTTGAGGTGATATGCTCCTCCGATAAAGGGAATTGATCGGGATGCAAGAGGAAATGGGAATCTGCTCGGTGATCGGCCCAGATCCCGGGGCAGGACAGGCCTGTGCAGTTTCAGAGCTGGTAACGGAGGGCTCCCGTAGTGGTTCCGAACGTGCCTAGGGAGAACGGCGTAAAGCTGGCGGGACAGAGGTGGAGGCAGTAGGGCTTGGGAGGAATACTGCTTGCAAGGAAAAGTAGGTGGCCCACCTATATTCATTTTAATGGCTTGTAATGGTGTTTTACCCCTGGGGGGCAATGGCTTCAAAATGCAGGGGAGGTTAACCCCTCTGAAGTTGTTGTGTGGAGCCTGAAAGCCAGATTTGGGGCCACAAAACAGGCCTGGATGCAGCAGTTTTTTAAGATACCTCTGCTTCTAGGTGTTTGTCATAAAAGGTTCTCTGGCGGCCCTGCATTACAAGTACCAAATGCTGGCCTGAACCCCGTAGGAAGGTTGGTTGGCACTCATACTCAAAGCTGAGCCTCAGTTCTGGCCCTTTATGAGCTTATGTTTGTTTCTGATAGCGCTGCTAATAGCAATAGTAACCTCAGGTGCGATACACGTGTTTCCATTGCTTTGTTAGTCCCCTTGGTTGAATGCTGTAGTCCAGAGAGAGGGACGGTGTAATTGCTTTTTTTCTTTTGCTTCAAAAAGTTCAATGCCATCATCTGAAAATGCTGGATTATTTAGACTTATTATTTGCAGCCCTGTAAATTCTTCATGTTCTTTGACCGCAGATTTTGACTGTCTTTGCAAAATTTTGAATGGTGATTTTTCTTTTTTTTTTTTTTNGTGATGGTTGTTTTTTGTTTTTTTTTTTTGTGCAACTTGTAACTTCAAACTTACCTTTATTTTCTACTTTGTATAATTCTGACAAGGTCTTTTGCCTAAGAAAGTTACTAAGTTTGGGCCTAAGGGTAAGGTTTCTCAGATCTCTGGTACTATGGCACATACGCGTTGCAGGCAAATTATTTATCAAAATGGCAACGTATACATTAGCCATTTGATAAATTCATTGTAAAATATATTAACGTACCAAATGTAAACTTTTATGCCAGGGATATTGTTTTAATCCCTTTGACATGCTAACATTTCAGACAGAAGTAACAATTTCTCAGTAGAACTGTACCCTAAGTTGGTAGCCTAATGCAGTGTTGTTAAGTTTTCTCATCAGTGGCCCGCTTCACAACAGGTTGAATCGCTAGCCCTTGTTCTCGT
>VZTL01059778.1:0-12096 GCA_013400535.1 Scopus umbretta
CTACCTACCTACCTACCTATTTTTCTGCAGTTTGGGATAGAGTACTCCTGAATCATCTAGAGCCATATTGCACAGCTGTGAAAGGAGGACTTTTACACAAATTATCTTACTTTTACACACACAGTCCAAGAACATTTCAGATAACTCAAGTGTTAATTCCTCAAACTCATGGTTTTGTGGGTTCCTTATAGCACCCTCAAAACACACCAAATTGGCAGATTGCAATAGGGATTGCCTGCATATGTGGGAATGTTCTGTACCACCACCTGGGAAAGGAGGGACGAAACAATGGCAGCTTCGTACTGAGCATCCCCTTACATGTAATCTTCTGTAGTGTTACTATATCATGTTTAAATGCCAAACCCGGACCACAAGGAGAAACCTGCACTGATTGAAGTGAGGGACTTACTATACTAGGCAAAGAGCAGGGCATGTGTCTTATAAGCATTATTGCCATTATTGTTACTCTTATTATTGTTATTAGCCTAGCAAATGCTGTCTACACCTTAGTTACTTATAGTTCTATGAGTCATGAGAAATAAAGTAACAATAACTTAATTACTAGCCTGCAAAATGTATGACTGATACTGAATTAACTGTCTGGCATGTTGGTAAGATCAAATTTAGCTAGCCTATTTCTGTAAAAATTCATATTGATTTTAAGTAAGATAAGTAAAATGAAAAATATTTGACTTTCAATAGATTTGTTAGGCAGTATAAATGACAAAAATGAACACTGAATAGCTGACTTATTCCTTGGTATTGCTCACAGTTAATTTCAGGCAGTATAAGAAGACATAAACAGGCCTACAGGAAGACGAGTTGAAGATATATTAATGTAGAAGATAGAAAATGAGAAATGGGTGAAGAACTACTTTTGGGGTGGAGGAGGAAAAGATTTACTGTAAAATATTTACAAAGTAAGTATTGGCAAAGTATTATCAAAAATAATCAATCACCTTTAAAAACAAATGTTTTCTCCTCTTGGACATCAGCCAATGACCAGGGCAAGTATGGTTCTTCAGAAGAATTAAACCTGCTAACGTCTACAGTATTTATTACACATATTATTACAAAACATCCCTTCGTAATGTAACAATTTCCTGAAATACTTCCTATAATTATAGTTTGTATTAGAGAAGTTTATCTTATAAAGCCAAAAGATAAGGACTAAATGGAATATTTTATATATGGTGGGGGTTTTAATCTTATCTCCCTCTTCTAAGTGCTGTTGGAATTCAGCTGTCAAAGTGAAGGGGCCTCACTTTCGTCTTTCTTTACCTCCCAACCTCAGACTATATATAAACTAACCATTTTAACACAACAGTAAAATAAGCTTTCTGCTTATACAGCTCTTTTAGTCTTAAAGTCTCTAGTAGCAGCAAAATTTCTCTGGAGTAAGTGCAAACCACCTTTACAGAAGGAAAGCTTAGTAAAAAGGTAGCTGCTAAGCAAGTGCACAGACAGTAGCTTACAATACTGTATAGAAAGCTCATATTTACATTTTGCATATGAATGGACATACATCTATCCCTTAGGCTCATAATTTCATCATATTTCCACTTGTATTCTCTTAAAATGATGAGTACTTGGGGGGATATTAGCTGGAAAGCTATCAAGGGAATTACGTGACTTTTTGATGCACTGTTCTGCAGCAGTTCTGGATAGGAAGAAAATGCCTTGTGACTTGTCCATGCCTTGTTCTACAGAAGTCTGGGGCTTCTGGATGGTCTTACATTTTGATTGGAAGAATGTGACAGTTTATTCAAAGACTGTGAAATTCATAATGAATGGCTTACTCATCATATCTGTTACACACACATTCCCATCAAGACCAGCTTAGATTATTATTCATTGGGAAATTAAAAAAAAAATAAAAAATTAAAGTGTTCATTTTACTTGACTGGCCAACACAATATTGTGACCGATGACAGATCAAGTACCAGAAATTAGTTATTTAATTTGAGCTATCATAGAACTAAAGATTATTCTGTTTATGCACTTCTTATGCTTACGCTTAAAGACTTCTAAAATGTGGTAAATGTTAGTTAAATAATTCCATGCTTGAAAGTAACTATATGAGAAAAAAATAAAATAAAACAATTACTCCTTTAGAGAACGGCATACCTGTTATAAAACAATAAATATCTTGGTTTTTTGCTACCAACAGTCGGAAAGAAAAATATTTTGTGGTGCTACCTGCTGTCAAGGCAAGAGCTCTTGAAGGCCAGATTTTATATTTTTGTCCAGACAGACCTAATAGCTTGGTACACAATTGCTGCATGCTTGATGAGAGAGGGAGAAAGGTTCTGCCCAACTAGACACAAACAGAGGTATGTTTATCTAGAAGCATCTGCTACTGCAATGACCACAGCACTGTCAAATACAGAAAATAAGACTGGGAGAGATCCTGAGACTGAGGGCACTGACACGCTGTTAGGGGTTTCTCTAGTATGCTCTTAGGGGACTGAAGTATTCCACAGCTATGTTAGGCAGTTTGCTCAAGTGCTTCCTTTTCTTGCCTTTTCCTAGCATCTGAATCTTACCTTTCTTGCTGCAGTTTAAGCTCATTACTTCTTTCCCTCTCTACTGTGGACTTGGAGAGAACTGCACAGGCAAAACCACTTAAAGTTTCTCAGTGTTTCCTTACTTAATGCCTTTTCAAGACTCCTCAGCATTCTGACTGTCCTTTAGATCCATTCCAGTTGGTGGCCTCTATGTCTCTGACTTTGCAGTTCCTCAACAAGTTGACACCTAACCAAAGCAGAAATATAGGAATGATTTCCTCTTTATATTACATTTGTTCTGCAATTCTTTGCAGATACTTGCATCTATTTCTGAAGGATTGCTAGGTCAGTCACTCTCTATAGTTTTGAAATGGAAGCTTCTTAAGTGAGGATGGCTTAATCTCACTTAAGTTTTACCATTTTAAAGCTCTATAACCTAAGCTAGTTGTCTAGAGTCCCTGTTTAGTCACTGTAAATAAAGCCTCTGACTAAGAGTGAAAATCCTGTCTCTAGTTTTTCATAACTGCTTCCAAACTAAGCTGAATTTTGGCTAGGCTACTTGAGGGCTAGTTGTTCTACTGAAATGGTACTTTTGCAGCAACATTTATCATGATTTGGATCAGTGGATTACAAGGTAGGTGGAAATTTGGCTGGACCACCATGCTCAGTGGCTTGTGATCATCAGTACAAAGCATGGCTGTCAGCCTCTCATTAATCAGTGAAGAGCCAATTGGAGCCAATATACATTTAACATGTTTGTTAATGACCTGATAGATGGGATAGAAAGCACTCACAGCAAATTTGCAGATGATGCAAAATTAAGGATGCAGTCAATAAGATGGAGGGCAGGGCTGCTATTCAGAGAGACCTCAGCAGACTGGGGAAATGGGCTGACAGAAGCCTCATGAAGTTCACAAAGTGAAATGCCAAATCCTTCCTTTTGGGAAGAAAAATCACATGCACTAGTCAGTACAGGTTGCGGTCCACCTCACCAGAAAGTGGTTTTTCAGGAGTGGACTTGGGGGTCCTGGTGCGCAAAAAGGCAATAACCTTCTGGACAATATAAGCAAGAGTGCAGTCAGCAGGTTGAAGGAAACAATTCTTCTTCTCTGATCAGCACTTGTGAGAACACATCTGGACCACTGTGTCCACACATCTCAGTGGATTTTGTTTTCTCTGTAAGGGCTAGATTATTAAGAGATGGGGAAGAATGGCCCATATAACCTCCAAACAGCAGATTTTGGCAGAACGTACAGGTTAAAAAATGTTATTGCATACCACAAAAGTTATTGCTCATGTGGTGATGGCTAACTTATGTCTTGCTCACTTTCTACCTTTATTTCCTTCTCAAAATGTACAAAACCTCATTTCTCAACAGATTTGGACATAGGTTAAGAATTAATGCTTCATTTGAATACCCACTCATAGTGCAGAAGGGTTATCATGCTGTAAATATATTGTATGCATTATTACTTGGTTAATACCTAGCAACTTGGATTGCTGACTGTCTTATTCTAGATTCTGTGTAACTGGTTTTAGAACATAATGTTACCAATTGCCCTCAGTAGCATTTATTGGATAGCTATTTTGAGATAGTTCCCATACTTAGAATTTGGGTAGGATGCTTAGACATTTCTCTGTCCTGTCAAACAAAGTATTTTTTCATTCTCTTGAATTTCCCAAATTCAGATTTTTTAATTATATTTTGTAGAGAAGGAAAATTCAGATCATTATCCAGTCATTGTTGTAGCTCTTGGCATTACTGTGTGGTCCTTTTTGCCTTGTCTTTGAGGATTCTTCCATCAGTTTAATTTTGATGAGAAAACCTAATTGTGTTGTGAAATTCCACATGTGAGTTACTCAGAGTTGGAAAGAAGACACTTGCAAATGTAGTGATTGATACACACATACAAAGCAGCTGTTATACATCTTTCTGACTGAAACATTTATAGAAAATTGTGTTTTGCCAGAATGCTCATATAAACCATGCATCATATTAAGCAGCTCTACTCATTAACATAGATCTACCATGAGATTCAGCAGGAGTATAGCTCTGTTCTACCTTGCCATTTATGAAGCCAAACCACACTGAAATCATAGGGCCTAACAAAGGTCTTCTGAACTGAGCCAATCGTAGGCTGGTTAATGATGCTGGGAATTCTGAGAGAATTAGGTTCCATCCATAAATTTTGGCATTTTCCATAAAAAGTTTAATCAAGACCAGTCAATTTGTTTGGTGACAGAGCATAAATGCCTCACTTCCTACTATACTTGGGGTAAATCAATCAGCAGAGAAACTTATTGAAACAATTGTATCACACAAAAATATATTCCAGCTGCCTGATATATTTTGGCTGGCCACACAGCACTAGTGAGGATAAAAAGGTTTGCTACAGACACAATCACTGAGCACAAACATAAAAGATAATTCATACTACTGGCTGGGATTTGTAGGTTGTACATCCTACATTTCCTGGATACAGAGGTGTTATTCAACAGGTCAGATGAATCACAATCTAAAATTGCCTGGATCAACTCACCTCAAAAAGCTCATGGGTGCTCTGCAGCTCTGATGCAGATGTTTCCCTTGTAGGTAAATGAGGTTAGGAATATAAGAACGTAGAACAATGACTCCACACAGGATCATAATAAAGGCCTGTCTAGACTTGCACCCTATCCGCAGCTATGACTAATAAAATACACAAGAGGAATATAAAGATGTAAGTATAGAGCAAATATATTCTGATACTGTAATATACAATATGCATCTTTTCTCACTTTCTCTCTTCTATGTTAGAAGGGAAGAATGTAAGCATAGAATAAATACATAGACATACTTCCCCTAAATAGTCCTCTAGCATTTAATTAACTGTGGCCTTGCAACTTAGTGAGTCATAAGGTGGACTCCCTTGTATTTCAAAGTCTTTGATGGATTTTTCTGCAGTGAATTTGTCTAAATCTATTAAACCCAGGTAAAGTTTCAGCCCTGTTAGGTGAGATACATCCTACCATAGTTGACCGTTACACATATACTGGCTTATGTTGAATGCTAATATTTTTTTTCCTGTATATCTTCTGTATGTTTTAATGAAATACATATTCCAATTTTTGGAACTTGATTCTTGTTGTGATTAGATAAAGGATACCTGTTTGTATTTTGAAGCCTAAAAATACATGGGCCTGAGGCAAAGTCAGAGTACAAGGAGAATAGTTGTAGAAGTCATTATAGAGGACAAACTACGTGCTCTTGAATTAAATTAAAAATGCGTTTAGCCCTGGGAAAGAAAAATCACTCATTTGTCTAGTGTAGCAAAAAACCTTGCAGATGGTTCTAACTTCAGGAGAGGCATCTAGACAAATAAGGCATGACTCACATTTTTCCCTATTTTATTCAATTTCTTACTTCACGTCGTGAAAGATTGCAAATGAATAACTGATGCCATTAGAAAAACACATGTTATTGACTCTTTCTTTAATTTCCAGTTGGAAAAACATTTGCTGGGAAAAACATTTGCTGGAAAAAACCTCTAGTGTGATTTTTTAACATTTAGAATCTTTTGAAAGCCTTTGACCTACTTAATAAATTGTTTAATCTTTTTTAATTTTTTGCCAGAGTGTTAAGAATTTTGGGAAACTAATAGTTCAGTCTTTATTTACTATAAATTCATTCACCAATGAAGAGGGATTCATTCCTTTATGTATTGGTTTTGGCTAGCATAGATTTAATGTTCTTCATAGTAGCTAGTATGGTGCTATGGTTTGGATTTGTGACCAAAACAGTGTTGATAACACACCAATGTTTTAGTTATTGCTGAGCGGTGCTTGCACAGAGTCAAGGCCTTTTCTGCTTCTCACACCACCCCACCACAAGGTGTTGGGAGGGGACACAGCTGGGACAGCTGACCCCAATGGACCAAAGGGATATTCTGTAACATATGATGTCATGCCTAGCAATAAAAGCTGGAGGAAAGAAGGAGGAAGGGAAGACATTTGGGGTTATCATGTTTATCTTCCCAAGTAACTGTTGTTATGTATGACAAAGCCCTGTTTCCTGGAAATGGCTAAACTTCTGCCTGCTGATGGGAAGTTGTAAATTAATTCCTTGTTTTGTTTTCATGCACAGCTTTGCTTTAGATGTTGAACTATCTTTATATCAACTCATAAGTTTTCTCATTTTTACCCTTCCAATTCTTTCCCCCATCCCACCAGGGGAGGGGAATGAGCAAGAGGCTGTGTGATTTTGAGCTGCCTACCAGGGCTAACACGCAACACTGTCTTCTGTTATAGATTCCCTGTGAATATATTTGGAAAATAATTTTAAAATGTACTTAACACTCCATACTGGTATGGGTAATGCTAAAGGGCTAAAGGATTGCTATGACTGCCAGGTAGTACTGGCTTGCCACTTCTGCTCTATGGTATTTCTTAAAACAAAGAATTACTGACATAAAGCTGCTTATTGAGATCTTGTGTAAAGTATGTGGTTTGGGTCAGAAACTAAAAGAAAATCTTTTCTCTTCAGATTGTGGAGCACATACTTGGCACATTGTTAAATTGATCTGATCCCAGAAATACAAAGATCATTCCCTAAATCTCTAAAGAATCACCTGAAGACACCTATCTCTTCAAGCCTAGTTTGGACTGGACACCTACATTTGGAGTCTGAATTTGGATAATAATGAATTATATTTATAATGCTTAGAATCAAACCCCTTAATTTAGTTAAGGGGTGGGGATGTTCTTCAAAGTAATTTCGATTCCTTCAGTCTCTGACCAGTAAAATAGGAAAAAATATGTACTGATTAAAGTGTAGAAATACTGCCAAGTACTGAATTCTGCTGCTGTTGCATATCCAAAAGGTACTTCATGTTTTACTTAATCACATTTATCTCTGCTTCTTATGCATTGTAGAGGTTTGTAAAATAAATCTCAAGACAGCTAAATATCCCCTGAAATCCATGCTTGGGTGACATTCCACCTTTTCCCTATCTTTACATTCCCGTGAATGATAAACACAGAAACTGAATAAAATAGGGAAAAGTGTGAGTCATGCCTTATTTGTCTAGATGCCTCTCCTGAAGTTAGAACCATCTGCAAGGTTTTTTGCTACACTAGACAACTGAAATTTCTCACTATAGAGAGGAGACTTTGTCGATTATAACATTTCAGTCACACTGTGATTGAGAAGTTACCTACCAGACTATGAATCAGATGTGGTACTGTAATCCTATACTCTAAGAGGTTCCTGTGATATTCTAAGTGGTAACTGGAGAGGTGAAGATTTTCCATCACTGGAGGAATGATATGCAGTATATTCAGAGCTTTAAATTGTGTTAGAATCTACAGTCCTGTGAAATAAATGGAAAATATCCTGTTTAATATATTAAATGACTTCATTGCAGCATTTTAATCATAGCATAACCTCAGAAAAAAAGTTTTTTCACATGTTAACATCAGGATTGCTGCTCTAGATCTGTGACAATGGTTGTATTACCAATCATGTTCTAGCTCGCGGTTGCCCAGACAAGGAAGAAACCAAAAGAAAAGTAAGGAAATCTTCACTTGAAACATTTTTGTATCACTTTGGCATAAAACTTCCTAAATAGTAAAAGTGTTCTTTTTTCCCAAGACTGATTATAAGAAGGAAACTTTATCTTCATTCCACAGGCCAAGAAGTAAGTTAAAGTTGTACATTTAGGAGTGAATTGTCTAAAAAGAGAAAACAGGTTTGTGGACACTTTCATACAGTCTAAGAAGGGCAATTTATTCAAATCCATAAAAACATAAGATATGGAAGAAACAACAGGAAAATACCATTTCTGGAGTATTAGAAGATTTAAAAAGCAGTAGGACATGTAACCATGTTGTTTTTATCTGGAATATAAATGTCAAAGAAAATACAGCGTCGTTCTCACACATACCTAGCATAATCAGTTCCAGAGGATGATCAAGACTTAACTACATAATTGTCAAAGGTTTGGATCATAAGCTTATGAAAAAGATGTTAACAAATTACTAAGTATTTCAGAATATGCCTCTACTACAGGCAAGTCATTCTGCTGAAGCATTTGATACCATGAGAAAGGACTATGGAACAGCTAGACCATTTTTTTACTTACTGTAAGATTTTTTGTGAAATACAGTATCAGTGATATACTCACTATTAGCTGGTATTAAGATAGTACGTGTACATTGGCTAGATGATGTCAGTCTAAGCTAATATCCTTTTCTGATAACTATTCATAGACAAATATAATACAATGAACTTACACTACTGAGCTTTAAGCAAAGGCAAATTCTTATTTACAGATGGAGTAGAAAGGGATTAATACTAGAACTGAAAGATACATAAACAAATGCTACAGAGTCATGAATAGGAGTCATTAGGATCAAAAGCAATTAAATGAGTGGTTCAGGAAATGTTCAGTTTTGTTTAATAGTATCATGATTTTATTTGAAATAATTGTATGTACATTTCTTGTACTTCCAGGTTATGCAAAATATTGTTAATATAGGAAAGGATCAGATCATCATACAAGTAGATGTAGATAATCTTGCAGAGTGGTTGTTGTGGTTTAACCCCGNCATAGAAATGAGATAACACTTTGGTGGTAGAAATTTTTAAGTCTTTCTGCCTGGGGGTCAGGGAAACGAGGAGGGTTCTTGAGGTACTAGGCAATTTGAAGACAACAATGCCTATCAGTATGGATGCAGTAGACTAATATGACTCTAAAATATAGCAGAATCTTTAGTAGAGGTGAGAAAATATTAGTATCACTTTGCAAAGTATTCATGATACTTTATTATGTTCTGTCTACCCACATTCTGACAGTAAGAATTTAGACTGGAATTCAGTATAGCAAAGATACCTCCATGTATTTAAATATTAAAGGTGTAAAAGAAACACTCCACTATCCCCAATGCACACTAGACAGTGATAAACTATAAAACATATATATTATTTCTTAATGTATATCATGCATATCTCTGAGCATTTGCTTTCCATGGATTTAGATCAACAAAGCTGCTAAGCAAGATAAGCAGGATCCTAACAGGAACTTAAACACAGTTGCCAGATTTATGTCTGTGAGTGCAGGATTCCTCTGTTCCACCCTTAAGGCAGAACTGCTTTGCCAAGTCAAAGAAAAGAGATCAAAGAGCACTAAAGCACTGGGGAACTGCGTAGGCCTAGCAAAGGGTAGAGTTAGACAAATGGCCAAAAGCTGCCCAAAATGTGCTAGTGCAGGAAGGAGGGTTACAGTGTACACTTCAAAGGACTTTTCTGGACTTTAGTTAACATCTCTGCGAAGGACCGGACTCAGCCTTTGGGGTCACTTCAGTTCCTCAGAGGGATGTAGCATTTATACCATGGAATACAGTAAGCCAGAGCAATAAATTAAACCTCAGGTATATTTTCATCTATTCTGTATGTGACTGACACGGAACTTTTGGTGTTGGGGCTATTGCATGTAATATGTATAGAAAGTAAGCCAGAAAATCAGAGAGCCTGAAAACATTACACCTGAAGGTTATCCAGTGAGAAGAAAGAAATATGCAATCATTTTCATTGGCATCTGTTGCTGTATAGCCTGGAGATGGTGCTGCCAGCCATTTGGAGAATAACTGTTTTCTTCTATAAGTATGTAGAGTTCCAATATTGCCTTAGGGATTTTTAAAGTATTATTGTTAATTCAGCTTTCATTTGCCAGGTGTATCTTAAATAGGTGCCAAGAGGCAGATATGGTTGTTTGGAATATCATAGGTAGGTACTTCAGGAGGAAAAGGATTTTTAAAAGGGCATTCATTTTGATGACTGTGATTATTATAACTGCCTCATAGCAAACGCAGACATTACCCTCTCTCTGAATCCTTTATGAGCTATATTCTTTGTGAAGAAGGAGTCTTTTTATCTACTGTTCTTTTAAACTAATGGAAACTCCCGATTTTATTTACAATGAAATAAATTTTCCAAGTCCATGTGCTACTAATTAAATGTTACCATACTATCTGTGTGGTATTTATCTACTTGCCACCAGTGGCTAATCCTGTATCATCCTAAAGACACATAGCACTGATTTTTAGGAATGTAAAATAGGATATTTTTTGCAAGTAATAAGCTTTATTTGCTGCTGTCCTTCTTAGCTGCATCAGAATTTTAATTTCTTTCATGATATTAATGAAATTCACTGTCGATGTGAGGCATTCTCCTAGATTCAAGTCATTCACCCATACTTTGAAAGCAAAGAGGCCAAGTCCATCTCTCTGATCCAAGAAAAGGATTATAGGAAGATTACATTAGTTCTGGCTAGTGATTTTGAATTGCCTTTTAAAGTGCATACAAACAGTTGTTAATAGAAATACTACTACTGTAAAATATACCTTAAAATGATTAACATTGGAACCTCAGTTTCTACTAGGATTTCTCAAACATAAGAAACAACATTATTGCTTCAAAAGCTGTAGATAAGACTGTGTTAAATTTAATTTCAAACCTTTCCTCTTTGGTAACAAAAGAAAGGTTTTGCTACCTATCCTAAAGATTTTGAAAAGAAAATAAAAGCTTTCCATAAATCATGAAGGTGTAGTATAACATTGAGCTGCACCATACAACAAGGCTGAGTTTTTGCCTTCAGCATATCTGAAGTGAGCACCTTCAAAGGTGGTCAACACTGGCAGCTGTGACTGACATCTACTCAATTGACTTGGTTTATTTTATTATTTATTCTATCTAAACCAATTACAAATATTAGGATCACAAAATCAAGCACTCAAAAATAAGGTTATGAAGTAATGTCTGGATTAAAGTTGTCTGTACAACCTTACTCTGACTCAATAACAGCAAGAAATTAAGTTGTTAGAGACAGGTATTGCAGTTTTAATTGGCCAGATAGACCACGATTCTTCATTCCACAAACATTTCATGTATATGGTCAACAAACCTTTTAAAATGTAACCATCACAGCTGCCTACCTGATCCGTCTTTCCAAAATGATAAGCACTCAGGAAGGTGCTTGCAAATCAGGAAATGTATGTTATGTAATGCTGAACACACCACGACCCCAAGTTTGTCACTGGTTGCCCAAATTGTCCATATGGTGCTGATTTGTGAGTGTTGTGGTCCTATGCTCAAGCTGTAAAAGCCGGATAGTATCATCCAGTACCCCATAGTATCAATGTGCAAAGCCACTAATGTCCGTTGAACAGCTCCATATTGCAGCGATGAACACCAGATGAGGTAAAATAATTATTCAGTTTTCACTGTAAGTCTGACTCGTGCAAAGAAGGTCAGGTCATGTTTTACACTAAGAAGGAAATAAAACACTGATTGGAAAAGGGAGCAGTATCTGTGAAGAAGAAGGGATCTGTCACAGAAAGAGTGATGCACGTCACTTGCAAGAGAGAAGCAACAATATATTTTATTGACATAAAAGAGTGAGTTAGGAAAGTTCAATGGTAAATGCAACAGTGGTTTAATCTGATGGCAAGGTACAAGATTATTTACTGCATAGAGGACAGGGTCAGACAAAACTGTTAGGGAGACCCTTATATTGAGTCATGAGGTTGAAAGAGGACCCCCTTGCATTCTAAA
>VZTL01059783.1:0-10877 GCA_013400535.1 Scopus umbretta
AAAAAAAACCCCCAAAACAGTATTAGTAGAAATTGTATTTGAGCATCTTGTTGCTCTTAATAAAGGGATCTGGACAGATGCTCCACTTTACTCATTCTCTGTCAGGGTTCAGCAAGGGACAGGATGCTGGGAAACCAGGGTCAGTCACTGCTGAGCAGGTCCACAGTGACAAGCCAGCCCAAGGCTGAGCCAGGAAGCCAGTCGCAGGCTGTAGCCCGGCTTGGTGAGGCCCATGGCCAGGCAAGGCAAGGCTGTGGAGAGCTGGAGACCATCCCTGCTGTGGTGTTGCTGGGGCAGGGGCTAATGGTTCTGGGGGACTGACATGGGGTCCTGAGTTGTGGGCAGGTCGGGGGAGCCCGAGAGAGTGGGCAGGGATGGTCAGAGCTGGTGGTGCCCTCAGGGCTGTGGCAGTAACTGTCTTTTCTGAGGATTTCTGAGAAGACCTAAGAAACCTGCTTCTGCAATCAGGGCAAGAGCAGTCCTCACATCCTGATGGCACTTAGGCCTGAGTCTTAGGAGGGGCTGAGTTGCTGGGCAATGACTCAGTTGAGCCATTCCTCAATAAGCCTCACAAAGCCCAGCCTGCAGACCTCAGGTGTTTCTGTGTTCGGGTGACTCTTAAACAGGGTCCTGAGAAGAGAAGCATGTCCTTTAGTCTGCTGGTGTCAAAGAAGCAGCTGGTGTCTAGCTCAGAGACCAGCGTGCTCATGGGTGACCACTTCTAGATGCCCACCTGGAAGCCTTGAGGACCTGGCTCTCTGTACTCATACCTGCAACCGGCATCTACAGAAGCCATGATGCACACAAATTAAGTGCTAATAAAATTCAAACTGCTCTGTGAAAACTGGGTCATAGGTAGTTTTTAGGTTGGCAGCTCAAATTAAAGGATGCTTGGGGCTGAGTTTCAGTTGTCCATATGTATTTAATGCTCCTTAAAATATCTGAGGCCTGAAACACAAGTCCAGACAGGCATATGTTGGGTTTTTTTGCCATAATGTGGATGCCTGGGATATCCTTGGATTCCCCTAAACACCCGTGTTCAGGAAACAGAACCAAGCCCTTAATAGCCTCTCTACTTTAGGAAGTTATCTGTAAAATGGAGATGACAAATTATTGCAAAGGTTTCTTACAAAAATTTATGTTTCTGAAGCTTTCAGATAGTCCAGTGTTTAAAGTAACACTTGTGAAGAATCTAACAATTTCTTCTTCAGTGCTTTAGAATAAATTTACCACAGAGTAACATATTCAATGGAGAGAAAAATAAAATATCAAAGATCTGGATTATATGTCATACCCTGCCCAGAGGAAGACTCATTGACCTATCCTATTTACTTTATGAAAGTGGTGCACTTTTATTTAAAGAAGTCGAGTTATACCTTTTATGTTTAAGATTTCACATTTCACATTTCACATAGAATTTTAAGTTTATTTTTCTGCCATAATGTATCTTTTAACTGAAAAAGTAACATTATGAAGTTTAAATTCACTTTAAACTGCTTCAAATAATGTGCTCAAAGGGCTGTAAAATAACTTTTTTTTTTCACTTCTGCTGAGTGGCAGGAAGTCATCCTTAGACTAAGATAAAGTCAGGTGTTTACAATAGCTCAGGTGTTTTCAATAACTTTATGAGACTGGTACATGCTGATGGGAAAAAAAAAAAAAGCCTACACTATGGGGCACTGAGGTGTCCCAATTTTTTTTTTTCCCCCTGTTCTTGATAAAAATTCAATTATTCATTATTTACACACTCCAAGAAGAGACTGGGTAGAAGAACTACTCTGAACACACACAGGTTACTACCAGTAGTTCATCAAACAGTAGGGCAAAAGATTTTGATGTAGAAAAATAATGCTTTGTGACTGGTATTTTTTGAGCGAGCTCTACTATTTAGAGAGTACTTTGGCCTAGCTGATTCCCCTGAAAAATCATTAGTGCACTCAGTTGCTTTCAGCCCCTTTCCATTTCATTACAGTGTAGCTGGAGACAGACCACTTGCAGAGACACTAATTCAATCTAGACAAATGTTACAAAGCAGAGTGACAGAACTGTGGGTAAATTATGCCTCTTCAGAGACAGAGTCCTATCAAGAGTGCCAAGGAGATGTACCAACTGAATGCAATGCACTGGCCAGAGGCAGTAAGACTATGCAACTCAGGTTACTGCCAGAAGTGCTTGAGGGGTTCGGCTGAAAGCTGGCCCCAACTACACTGTTCAAAAAGGAAAGGGATGTGAATCTTTTCAACTCACACAGAGTACATGTTGCTGGACTGGGCTAAAAGTTCAAAAAACCCAAAATATATATGAATGTGAGTACACTTATTTAAAGAAATGTTTGTACAGAGCAGAAAATGGAGGAGGCATGGGCAGAATAGCAAACCGGGCCAAAGAGTGGGCCAGGCTGCTTCAGAACTGTAATTTACTCTTACTTTTTTCTTTTGAAGTCTGTTGCCATTGGGATAAAACAATGAGAGGAGATCCTATCTGGTTTTTGGTACCCCACAATGCTGTATTTATCCACCTTCACTTTTCTATCACTATAGAAAATGCTACAAAAATGACAGGAGATAAGTCAAATACATAAAGGTAGAGAGAACCCGATTCATGCTCTGCAAGAAAAACTGTAACACTTCTACAAGGGTTTGGGAAATTAAATCTGCTAGGCTATGCTATGTAATCCAATAGCTAGAAATACAGATTTGTAAGGTAGGATTCACGGGAGGGATTTTACATCTGCTGACAAAGAATCCCTGTAAAAGACAGTTTCACAAAGACACACTGGAGTGTCTACTTGTAAGATTAAAAAAAAGGAACTGTTCAGGTTTCTAATAAGACTGCTTGTGATTTGAGCCTGCACAATGAAACATTTTTCTAGTGAATCCTTCTCTGAGCAAGTTAGTCACAAGCAGTGACTAGCAATTAGAAAAGAAAGACATCACTGCACCAGTATGTGAGCAACCAGCAGAAACAGTAAGTGCTGAACAGCAGATACCTGTAAGCAGTTGGCCAATAACAAAAACATATTCATTCAAAACACAGCTTTTGTGAGGGTTCTCAGTGCAACTATTCTGGAGTCATTAGAGTCTGGGGTGCCTGGTTGATCTCTTAATATGTCTGGGCTGTATTGTGCTACCCAGTAGCTGAAGGTGCTGAAAGTGTGTCTTGCCTTTGTATCCCAAATAAGCAAATACGGCCTCACGAACTAACTCAGTCGTGGTTAAAAGCTGCAAAAGTATCTGCTGGATGTCCTCAGACAACCTTTACTAGCTTGACAGAAAGACCTTGCAGCTCTTCCTAAAGCATTGTCTCTGCTTGACAAAACATAAAACACATTTGGAAACCCGGAAAACTGACTGATTGCTTGATTGCAATTAGATAATACAATATTATTCTGCTGAAGCAAACTGACTTGCAAAACAACAGTTGTGTGCAGGTGATGGGGCCCTTCAGTTTCATCCTGTTCCCCAGAAAGAAGAGAGGATCATGTGAACATGGCAAGGGCCAAAGGGAGCCTTCTGGATCCAGGCCTGAATTAGGAGATGCTGCCCAACCCACCGAGGGCTGCAGTGCAGTCTAAAGGTGAGGAGATCCTGGGAGGGGGGAGTGGACAACACAGGACAGCTGCTAGAAGCAGCTTTTCAGCGGACAAAACAGAAACAGCATATGACTCCTACAGACAGCATAACCAGAGAAGATTGGACACACTCCAAAAAGGCCCTGCTCACACCTCTACATAGAAAATGGCCTGATAAAGAGAACTGCTGCTGTTGCTTCGCTATTTCCAGGTAATCAGGGCTGCGCTTGTGTTAGCCAAGATCATTTCACAACTTCTTCCACAAACCCTTTCTTCACGTGTTTGTCTGCATTATCTGACTGCTATAGACTGTGATTTGTAAGCTTTTCTTAGCAGGGGCTAGTTTTGCTTGTGCATGTCCTACTGCTTGACTGAGTTCCCTGAGATGTTAATGAAAAATCAAAAAAAAAACCATATTAACAGCAAGAACCCCTTACTAATTCATTGTATTGATTTTTTTTTACATTTTTCTTAAAGCATTAAGTGAATTAATTCTTCATATTCCCAGTTTTAAAAAGAGAAAAAAATTTGAAAAATCCTTGGTATGTAATGAAGAAAAGACATATGAAGTTGCATAACAGTCTCCAAGTGCTGGCAGGCACAGTGAAGGCAAAGGTCTATTACAGAAATTACTAAATAAGTGTCCTATGGCTTTATTAAGTTGATGTGGTGTAGATGACACTGTGAAAAACACTGTTTTAATGTGGTTTCTGCTCTTTTAAGTCTCTCAATAACTGTCCTTCATTCTTTTACTTGTAAAAGGAGAATCAGAGAAAAAAAAGACACTCAAAGTGTCTGAAATGTCAAGATGGAAAACTGAATGGTAATTTTTGCATTGATCAGTGGATTTAATTGGAGGTAACAGATCCACAGTCTTCAAGCGAACACTTTTAAGTTGTTTTTTTCCTAAAGAATTAACAGTAAGATTAGTTTAAATTACTAAACTTTATATAGTCATATCAAAAACATTCAGGGATTTATTTTCAGATGTTATCCTCCCAGTCTTTTCATAAAAGCTTGTATACAAAAGCACCCATTTACCAGCATGAATACGGACTTTGAAGTAGAATACATAAGCAGCAGAAGAGTTTCCTCCTTTTGTTTTAAAACAAAAGTATAGCTGTATAGCTATTCTCTATTAAATACATGCTCATTTTCCTATGTATAATGTTAATTCAAGAAGCTGCAAGGATTCTGAAACCAATCTTTTTAATCGGGGCCTTTTTGTCCTGTTCTTTAAACTGGGATCACTTTTATCTTTTCTGCTTGTTTAAATTTTCTATAAAGTATTCATATTCTGATAAGCAGCATTTTACAGTAGTTTATGTTCATTTAACATTCATATATTAATTGACAAGGTGCAAGACACTAGTGAAGTTAGGTCTATGCTGTGTTGTATTCATTTGGCATTGTGCCTCTCTCCTGTCAGGTTCTGATAACCTGTTTGAATATTGTTATTTGTATCCTGTTCCAGCTAGTATTATCATGAGATGCCAATAAGGCACTGATCAACTCATCCATAGTTGATCTATCCACTCTATGCCACTGAAAAAATTTGTAACTTAAACGTGAAACTCTTGCAAATGTTACTATCAGAAAAAAAGAAAGGAGACCTTAAGACTAAAACTGCGTGAAATGCTCTGCTGAGACCAGACTAAGAAATTTCAGGTTTACACATTCACTGTTGCGTTTTGGCTGTGCAGAGATTTTAAAATCCTGCATGATATACAGGTGAGATGAAACAAGAATTAAATGGCGTTGTCACAAATAAAACTACATTTTCTTCCTGTAAAATCAGACCATGTCAAACATGGCCTGCCAACCTGCCTACCACCAACAATGTTTAAATAATATTTTCCTGTGTTCATCATCCCCCACTGCCACACCACAACTCAGTATTTCCATTTAATCCGATCTTAGACTGTATGACAGGCTATGCTGGGTTTCCATATATTCAAATGCACCTGAAAATATCTTCTTCCTGCAAGACTTCTCAGTAGCTGGCAGATAACCTAGGATAAAAATATCAAAATCCTTCCGGAAGTGTGTACCACCAGGTTTTTATCACAAGGCAAACTCTGTTGCTCTAACATTCATCAAAGTAAGCATTTTGCTTTTTGAAGCTGAGGTGTTTCTAAATATGCACGGTCTGCTCTTTTAAAGCAGGACATGACTCTGTTTTGGCTGATTCACTCCATTGTTGGATTGTGCACCCCTCAGGATCACACAGTTGTGAGTCAGTCATTTGTAAACAGGAGAGAAAAACCACAAATGAATAGAGACAACCACAGGCTCCATTTTTTTGATCAAAGGCCTCAAAGAAACCATGCGAAAGGACCGTAATTATTTATCGAACAAAACTCATAGCATGATCTTTCCTGTACAACCTCAGCAGTGCCTGCAGCTGGCCTTACCCACTATTGAACTAGAAATGATTTGCACCTCAAGAAAAGCTAACACACGTTTTGGATCCTCCCTTTGGGAGAAGGGGCTGAACTGTTCATTTTCTTCTAAGGCACTGCAGCTTGGGCATTTAAATGAAGTGCTTTTCAAGGATAGAGACATGATTTTAGGTATATTTTATATGCAAATGATAAGTAAGTATAATGTGCTGTTCTTGCAGGCATGAGCACTGGAACAGCACAGGACAATTTACAGTACAGGCTTATATGCTTTCTTACAAGAAGAATCAGTCAGAGGAAGCTTTAAAAAACAACATTTCTAATGAAGAATTTTTGTAAACACAAAGCTAATGAGACTACTTGGTATTATGTCAGGTGTATAATGTTTCAGTATATTGTTTTTTGGCAGCAGTGGTTTGGTTTTCCTGGGCTCAAGGCCCAGTTTCTGTTTAATTTTCTGTAAGGTTTCATAGCAGCCTAGGCATACAGAGATGGCTTGCTTGCAAATAACCACATATCTCACAATACATATTGATTGGAATTTAAACACACACAGCAGCCTGTTGGATGGACAAGCATTTCCTGCTTATAACATCTTCATCGGAAAAAATCTCTTCTTCAAACTAATCGGAATTTTGCCTAATAAGGTTATACATCAGAAAGAAGCTAGGTGGAATAAAAATTTAAAAGGTAAATTTTACATATTAAAAACACATTGACTCATCATTACAACTTCGGGCCTAAATCCTGCCCCAGTTCTGAACAATTTTGTATACCTGCAGTGACCTCCAAGCTTTATTAGGTCCAAAGCGAGATACCAAAATGAACAGTTTTTTTCTCAGGATGCCAGCAGTCTTCTAGGTCCACTCGCTTCCAAACATCTTGAGGCAAAGGCTCGTGAAGGGGAGTTTCCTGAGGCACCACAGTTCCCAGGCAGTTCAGATCAACTGACAGCTGTATTAGCTCAGATCCAAATGGACTCTACCTGCTTCTACCCAGTGTTATTCCTAAGCTAATAAGCCTCATGGAGATAAGCCTGTTGGCAGATAAGTTGGACTTCGTGTGGTGTCAGCTTTAGGGCCAGCTCCCACTGCCCTCCCCACCTTCAGCATTAGCTTGCGTGACACAAGCCTAAATGTTCTCTGCATTTGCCCACCACTACAAATCTATGTATTTGTATTTAGCTGCAGCTCTACATGTAGCTTAAGACAGCAAAACTGAAAGCTCTACACCTCCTTGAAAATTGGGCCAATTATTTATATTAAAAGGTGACTATATCCCTCAATAGTGCACTTATATACACACTTATTCATCTTGTTCTGAAGGCCTATTGATTCTCCAAAGGCTAGACTGCGTAATTAAAGTGGGTGAGCAATGAAAAATAATTAAGTCAGGCATTTAAATGTCTGTTTACTGTAGCTGTATAGACCTTGTGCTTGCTTTCTATGAAAGCTATATTTTTGAAATTTTCTTACCAGAAGAACTTAATGGAATGGCATATCTTTTATTGTTCCTGGCAAGCAAGATGTGTAAGTTTTTTGCAAGCAATATTTGTTTATGTATTCAGTCATAGAGCAGAAAATACTTTGTGTCACCTTTTTGACAAGTGCAAGAAAGTAATACAATTCCCAGTTATAGAAATTTAAGAAAAGATTTTTAATGGATACATGGATACAATTATGATATGCATGCAACTGAAGACTTTTTGATCTGCTTATGGCTATTTCCAGAAGAGGCAAAGAGATGCTACAGATATATATATTCAAACTGTGATGACACAACTAATTCTAAATCACTTAGCTGGCTGTGACTTTGGGCCTTTGCATGGAAAGTGTTTATTCATCACTTCCTTTCCTCTCTGCCTACCATGTCTACTCATTTGTTTTAGACCATACTTCAGTGACTCTTTTGAATAGAACTCATTTGAATTAAGCACCATTTCTTTTCATGTTGAGTCTCTGTTGTAAGGATTTTCTGTTATATCACTTAGGTTTGGCCAGTAATGGCCACTAGCAATCAAACACATTGTCCACTTTATTATGCACAGCTACCTTTGTTACAGCTGTTTAGAGCATCTGTGTTGTCCTAATCTCTGATTTCCCTTTTCTACTAATGAAAGTTACAGTAACTATATATGCTAATAATGGAGTAGAATGGTGAAAATGAACAAGGAATAATGCCCGTTCATTTTTTCTTGCCCAAAGAGATTGCTAGGACAATTAGTAGTGTATAAAGACACCGTTCTCTCTTCTGCACTAGCTTTCATTGTACAAAGTCACCTTTAAGTTACACAGAAGAAAAGAAAATCCTTAAACTAAAACATTTCAGCATCAGTATCTCTTGCTTTGAAATGTCCTCAGTTCAGACTTTGCATATTCATGTGGCGTTGGGAGATCATTATCCTGGAGCAGCAGTCTGATACAGAGGCTCTGTCTTGATCTTGCCATCTTAGACATTAAAAAAAAAGAAGAGAAAAAAAAAAAGAAGCTGAACTATTTAGTCCCTTGAATCAGGTCCTCATATTATTATGTCTATAAGGCTATCTTAAAACACAATAAAAGATACTTATATTTATCACATGAAAACCTTCCTAATAGACACAAAGGATTGTTTGTCACTTGAATATCAAAGTGGGATGCCTTTGCAGATGATGTGTTCTCATCCGAAAGTTATACATTAGAGAGAAATTATTTGCTGAAGATTGTGGCATAGATTATGCCAGAGAAAGACATAATAGTTTCAATGGGCTCACCTCACGCAAAAATGATAGGCTGATTAAAATTAGAGCTGTGAGTGATAGAAAACATTAGGTCACTAGCAACCAAAGGTCATTAAGCACATCATTCCCTTTATAATGTACAGGCATCCAGACAGTTGAACTCGCCATTACAATTAGTCTTAATTACCCCCATTGTTGACAGCCTTGGTAAAGAAACCAGAGAATGAATTATATGTGGAGTGTACCACAGATCACTGTAGACACACACTGGCAAGAACCGTACTTTCCTTGCTGATGTGGTCCTATACTTGTTCTATTGAGTGGGCTTCTATTTCTATTGCACTTCCACAAATCAATTAAAATCCAATTAAAAATAAAATAGAACTGCAAAAACTCTACATCCTGCTAGCTGGAAGGTTTGTTGGGTGTTTTTCCCTTCTCATTTCAAAAACTTAGATAAATTCAATTAGTAAAATTCCCTGGGGAGAGGAATAAGAAAGTGTAAGTTATCTTTGTCAAAACTTAGGTACTCTTAAATTAAACTTCACAGATTGTGCTTAACACAACAGGCAGGTAACAAAATGTCTGGTTTTTTACTAATTTACTTGGTGCTCTAACCATAAGCAGTTCCATTTTAAAAACCTAGAAATGTAAGGCATCATGGAGGTAGGCATCATGGAGGTAGGCATCAGAAAACATGTAAAAAATTTAGGTCCTTTGCTAGGCACCTTCTGGATTTATGTCTCAGAGTGCCATAGGGATGGGACGTATTTTTTCTGCTTTGTGGAGGTTTTATTTGGTTTTGTCCCTTATAACATTAGGGGAAACCGAACACGGGAAACATCTTCTATTGAACACAAAGAAAAGTTTACTTGACTTCAAATTTAATACCTCATCCCAGATTACATACTCTTCACTTTTATGCTGTGTGGTATAAAAACATATTTTAGTAAAAGAAATATCATGATCTAGATATTCATAGTCTAATAGTCATTCTGGGGCATCTTGATGAGGTCTAAATTTTATCCCTTCTTACACCATCTCAAATGAAAATCCATGTGATGCTGTCTGTAACTGTGATCATAATCTGAAGTAGAGCAAATCAATTCTTTTATCTTACTGTTCAGCTTGATTATTGACCTTGCACTTCTGACAAGCCCAGTACCAATCATTACAGATGATGCTTCTTTTGACACAACACAGCATGTGAAAATGATTTTTTCATTTAGTATAGTAATTTAATTGTTGAACTATATACCATAGCCTTGCTGATACAAACAGCAATTCTCAAATCACAATAGAATCACAGAAGATCTTTTCCCTCCTCTATTTATGTCCTTGACTTAAAACATCACAATACAAATCAGGTTCACTATGTGGAGTATTGTTCATATAAATTATTTTAGAGATGACTCAGCTCGTGACACAGCGCCTTTACAGTAGACAATACACATTCAAATGTATGCTGTACTGACAGAAAGCAAAATTTCCAAATTCACTGTATTTCATTTCCTGATGGTATGCTCATCAAGCACCAGTGCAAACAATACCTTCTGTCAGTTCTGATAGTGGTCCCAGAAGGTACACCTAAAGCTGAAAACACTGGAGAAAAATATCTGAGGAATGTTTCTAACAGCAGTCTCTAGTTTTCTGAGAACAGAGATGGAGTCACAGCTGGACCACAGGTTCAAGGTCCATCTAAGAAAGAGGAGTTGAGACAGGGCTGGAGACAAAACTGCCTATGGGGTGGTCCCAAGTCCACCCAGCAAATCCAGTTCATTAGCCAGGACAGCAGGGAGGGGAGAGGACCAGGACCACTACTACAGTCAGGACCTTGGTCCACCTAAAGCAGTGCTGGGGCAGGGACTGATTGTCCCAGGCTGGGCTGAAATGAGGTCTTGGGCTATAGGAAGGGTGGGAGACCCCAGAAGAGGCCAGGCAGGGACAGTAAGGGCTGGTAGTGCCCCTGGGAGTCAGACATTGCCTTTGTAAAGGATTTAAAGTCAGGCTGTCTCAGAGGCTGGTATTGAAGTCCAGATGATAGGACAACCAACTGCTGGCACAGTTCATCAGAAGATGCCATTGAATGACATATGACAACTACAAGGTGGCACATCTTCTCACACAGAACTGTTTATTTAATCCAAAACTGCCACACTGGCATTAACTGAACTTTGTTGTTGGT
>VZTL01059806.1:0-12596 GCA_013400535.1 Scopus umbretta
TAGTGTAAGCAGCTGAAACCAGGCCACCAGTATATTTTTAACATCATACTGGCTATGTGGAATAAGTCCCTGCACAGAGGAGAGAATGCCACTGACAGAATTTTTTGGTAAATTATTTACGTGCATGAACAAATCAAGAGTCATAAGTTCATTATACTCAATTAAAGTATATTCCTGATTCCACTGATTTCAAAGGGACTTGGTTTTCCTCTAGTCCTTAATTAAGTACATAAATATTTAGAAAAGCAGTCTTATTATCAACACTTTTGACTAGTATTCTGTTCTCCATGGACACTTCCATGTAACTGTTGATCATACAATGCTAAGTTAGAACTATAGAATAAAATGAAAAATTATTCTAGAGTCTTTTCATGGAAGAATTTAAGTTCACTTTGTTATTGGTTTAGGCTTGTATTAGTTTTCTGCAAAGATGAGGACATTTAATGAAATTAGAAAAAAATCATAATCTGAAGTCCATGTATCATCATTATTTAATTTATATTCACTGTTGGTTTTTTATAAAGTTCTTTAGTTAGTAAATTCATACAATACAAAACCATATAGAAAAATAAGAAATAGAAAGTAGTTATATTTAGTTTGCAAACAGCGACTAGACAAATCTTTGGTGTATTTATCAATAATGAAAATACGTAGAGAAGTGAAGACTAAATAAAAGGTGATAAATTTTGACAAATATTACAACAAAATCTTGATTGCTTTTACCTACAAGATTAAAACGTTCCATTTCTACTGAACATTATTTTGAAAGGGGACAGGAAATATCTAGGATTGCTCATACTACTAATCCTTTGAAAAAAATGTAATGATGCCATGATGATGTCTATAAATAATTACTTGTGGCTTATCAATATTCAACTTCAAAGAATTACCTTGTCAATGAATCCTATTCAACAGCTAACAAGCAGAAACTTGTAAACACTAAATATATGGAAAGCCTTTATACCAACCTCACTAATCTGGAACTGCCAAACTCTATCCTCAGAACACATTCTCTTACACATCAGTCTCTGAGTTTTCAATTCCCCAAAACATTAATTCTGCATTTGAAATGTTCTATCTTTGCATGAACATGATTTTCTTTGAGTGACAAGGATTCTTTTGAGGATTTGAAGTCTTCCCTCGTGCTCCCCCCAGCTTTATGGGTGAATCTAAACACACATATCACTGTGCTAGAATGTTTTTTTGTTGTACTTCTTTGCAAGAGTTTCATAAGAAATCAGCAGGACTCAAAAACTGATTTCTGATTTAACAACCTTTAAGGGAAACAGCTCTGCTTCATTAAATTATAACAGCATGATTATTTTTTACTATTTTACAGTGTACGTATGTGTGATCTACTATGAAAAACATCAGTAATAAAAGTAAAATTAAAAACTTTTTGCTCAACATCTTTGCTCTTTTTTACTCTTTGGTCCTTGTATTTGTTGACTCTTATGGTAAAAAGATTGCAACTTTTACTCATGTTAGTAAATGTTGAATACGTTAGTCATCAGATTATCATTTGAAGTACAGGTAAATTGTTCAATACATATCTGTATAAATTTAGCTACCATTTTCTACAGCTACAATTATATATTTTGGTGTTGGAAAATGGTATTGTCTGACAAATAGTTTTGAAAAATACACTTTTAAAAGTCTTAATTTTTTGTACAAAAGGCAAAATCAGAGAGCCATATGTAACATTAATTTTGCTGTCTTCATTTTTCTGGGTGAACTTCAGGCCACGGTGAGATTAATAATGAAACATATCTTTGCTATGGTGAGATCAGAATTTTATCCTTAAATCTTCAGTGCTAAACCTAAAATTATATTTTCCATAAGATATGTTATTGGTTACTCATAAAGGATAATACAATTCTGCCATATAGTAGTTATTTATAGAGTTCTGACTGTGTTTCCTTTCTAGCAATTTGAAATGTTTAATGGGTTGGAGAATATACAATAGAGGAAGCAAAGCACATATGCCATGAAAGTATATCTATTTGCAGGTAGGTATCACAAGGGGAAAATATGGAGGACGTACATATACAGCTATTTGTGTAAGAAACTGTTTTCTACTTTAGCATCGGCCATGTAGACTTTGATTCCATTTTACAGAAAACTTGAGCTGTATGATAAAAGCTAAGAAAACATAAACTGAGGTGTTACAGAGGAAGATAAAGTAAAATAGAGCAGCCTGGGATGAAAGCAGTCACCTGGTGGCAGTATTCTGCACAGTTATGTGTGAGCCTTTCTTTTTATTTCCCAAGTCAAATTCTTACATCCAGTGACAGGAGTTCTGCTGAGGCCTATGCTTCCCTTCAGGGCATGCCTTGCATGGCGCAAAGGCACATCATTCTGGGTGGAATAGGGATATGACTGAGGCGGGACCCCACAGCGAGTCTCATCCAGTCATCTTTGGCCAGAAGGATGGTGGAATCACACTCAGCTCTCAGAAGTGGACTGAAGGTTTAAACAGAAGGGAAAAAACAGCAGTGAATGTGTTAGAATGTCCTGCAAGAATCAGTTGAATGTCTCTCAATGATTCTGGGAATTTCAGGAATGGTATAGACCCTATGGAGTTCAGGAACTGCTTTTCCAAATCTTACATAGCCAGTTCCTTGGGAGGTTCTATTGAGTAGATAGAGAGGCAATCTCTGGTTCTTAAAAAAAAAAAAAATCTATACAGAGTTAAAAAGATACTGTTGAGTAACTTAAAATAATGACATTCAGGAATGTTAAAACTTTGAGCTAATTAAAGCTGTGGCAATAGGACACGAAGTAAAGAATTGGGAACTTGGAACTGAATAGAGTTCACTGATGGAAGAGAAACATTGATTAGTAATAACAACAGTGATGGTATGATGTAGAAAACTGCCTTCTCGTGTGGTAGATCTGGACCAACACAGTGCATTTTTCATTATCTTTAGAATTAGAACAGTTGGGTTGGTTTGGTTGTGCGAATGCTCCATCCCTAATACGTTATTCATACTGATTACATTTGCATATGAGTCACATTCATTCTGAATTTGCCAGATGTCCATTTATGTTTGTTTAAATAATGAGATCATTCCATGAAGCGAACAGGACCTAAAATTACAGAGGGAAGACTGTTTAGAAAAACAAGATTTAAAATACCTTACTTACATATTTTCACATCTCCTGGTACATTATGCAAGCAGAAGCACAGCAATGGGGAGGCGCTGTTCAAAAAAATGTGTCCGTTGCTAACACTTCAGTAAACAATATATTATATAACAAAGCTTCATTGAATTTGGTTCTATTTCCCAGTCAATTTCTCCATTAATGGGAATGTTTTCCTTCTGAATACATTTAAATGTACCATTTTCAAAGCCAGCATCGTTTTGTTGCTTCTTGTTTTGTGCTATGTGAAGATCCCAAGTCTTTTCAGAGAGTTTTGTAATTTACTGTAGAGTGGAAGAATTTTAAAATGTACTGCTCAAGGCAAAGCTTATAGATAAACTGAGCAGACAAGGGGCAACTGAATTCTGAATTTTTACATTACTGAATTTACATAAACTTTTAACAAGCAATAGTCTTTTCTTATGTGCTGAGGGAGACTACCAACGAACCACTTCGAGTTCAACAAAGACTCCTCAAATGTGCACTTAATTAATTTGAGACTTTTAAAATCTTTCTCAAGCCTGAAGTTATTCTGTTTTTTTCATATTGCAGCCAGTCACTAGACACATTAAACATTTACATTAGTACTTGGTGAATTTAACCATATACAATTTAACCGTTTACAGTTTGAGATTGCTGCCTTGGTAAAGAAAGTTAACAGCGGCGTATCAGAGCACACATCTGGTGAGCTACTTTGATCTCTTTAAAGAAGAATCTGCAAGGAAAGGCTGCGAGAAAAGAAAATTGAGAGTTTAGCCCAAGCTCTGGGTCCAAAGCTCAATAAAGAACTATCTAGGCGTATAGATGATATAATATGCAATAAAAGGAAACCACTGAAAATCGATTTCATGCTAAACTCTTCCAACTGATATATCTACCAGAAGCAACAGAATTTGATGACATAATATGTTTAGAGAAGGAGGTTTCTCGTGTTCTTTCTTAAGACGTAACATGTGATTTTATGTCAATTGCACTATATCTGCCCATTCCCCAGAGAAATATGGGTCATAAGCACAAAAACATCTGCAAGCTTCCCCATGCAAAATGTTATGTTTTGGACCAGAGAAGAAGAAGGAGGCAAGATACCTTTCAAATCAGAATAAATGCACCATCACAGCAGTGCGTTTATGTTGTTCATTTGTTCCAGACTGTCTTTTCTAGATACAGCTTCTTTAGAGTTTAGTTTGCTGTTTCTAAGTCTTTCATTTTCTTGTCAGTAGCAGCTGTTAATTAAGTATATCAGGAGCAGTCTTTTCTGAAATTTATTTGAACTAGATCTGCTTTAAAATCTGTTATAAATCAGTGGGCTAGGTTCACATCAGGCTGTGTACGGAGCACTAATGTCTGCTCTTGCTAAGAGATGCGAAATTTGCACAACAGCTGGAAATGTGCATGAGAAGTACAAACAGACGTATTACTGAAGGAAAGTTTTATGGTTCTCTGACTTCTAGAAAATATGTCTGTATTCTGCTTGTGACTAGACTTGACACATTCACCTCTGTTGAAAAAAAATGCCAGAATATTCAAACTACCAGTGCCTGGTTTTGGATGTTAGAGGAACTTAAAGACCAACGAAGCACAGGGTCATGAAAATGTTTCCCTTTGTAAATTCAATCACAGTGCTGCAGCTATATCCTGGGTGCATTTTCAAAGTGAAGCGGTAAGGTATCGCTAACTTTGCCTTGCGTTCTGTATTAACATTTTTAAAAAAGTATATCTTTTACAAAACAAAATGTCCATTCAGGTGATCGTTAGAGCAGCTAAGTGGACAGCTGAATGATGAGCATATATGTGCAGGGAGATATCATAGGATCAGGGGTTTTGTTGAAAGCTGTAATTAAAGCTGTGAGTGCTAGATACATGAGACACAATATATTTTTTGAAAAAATACGGCCATTTGCAGATGATTGCCATCAGTCTGCTAGACTAGTTGCTCGAGTCTGCTAGGGCCACGTGGCCTTACGTTAGCATTTTGCTGGTGTTACAGAATTTGAGACATTGCTTATGGACTTGTGCACAGCAGTTTGACAGAAGTGCGTAGCTGGACTTCTTCCAAATTCCATTACTTCTTTTCTCTTGAGTGGCATAACTTTTATGTCCCATTATCCTGTACTGCTACCTTTCAATCTCCCCCTATGGCATTGTTATATATATATTTAGTTGAATTTGTGGCTGATTAAAGGATAGTCAAGTTGGAAACATCTCTCAACTCTGATATTATTTGTTTGACAGTTGAACTTTAAAATTCAAATGAAAGGTATTCTGCAGTGCGTTTTTATTTATTAATGTTATGATATTAAGACAATTCAAATACTTTTTGGTAAACTGTATATTTATGTCATTTATATGACATAACCTACCAAGTCTTGTCATTGTGTTCTTATCTTTCTTGGTGGGGAGGAGAAGGCCATTGTCTTTACTGCAAGTAAGTATATAGTTCACATTGTTTGACAGTAGGGGACTCAAATAAAATGCTGGAATAAACAAAGTAGGCAGAAAATATTACCACTTTCCTCTGGGAACTATTTAAACACGCTGCCGTTTACATTAACAATAGGCTATGAATTTTTGAATATGCAGTTGTACGTAGTGTTCATTGTAAAGCAGAAGCAGTATCTTTTATAAAAACAACAGCTGCAATTTTATAAGATGCTGTGGGGATTTATCTAGTGTGGCAGCTATGCTGTTTAGCTTCAAATTCCTTATGTAGAATTTGACAGCTGTTGGAAAGTTTTAGCCTTATGAATATGTTATTTTGAAGAAACTCAAATACTTTGTTAAAAAGTTGTTAATGAATTGCATGCATAGATGTTATTTAGGCTATTTTGTTGTTGTTGCATTTGATTGTTGAATTTTTTTATAGTTGAATATGGTTGAATTTTTGCTGACAAACCCTGGTGTTTATTTACAGGTTTCCTTAAAGCTTTTTTGTTGTTGTTTTTTTTATTTTTTATTTCAACAGCTTGATCAAGTTGTCCGTCAGAGAAATCTGTATAGTTTGGAACTTTTCCTCTCATGTGCGCAGAAACAGTTAAGCGTTTTATTAAAGGAAGAGCCAACCCCTACAGAAGAAAACAGAGAGACTGACATTCTTGGTACTGCTGATACAGTATGATTTGTGAAGCTGCAAATCTCAATGCAGCAAGTGACGAATATATTCTAATCATTTGGAATTGTATCATTGATTCAAGATTGATCTGAAACTATGCTTGATAGAATTATTTGTGGATTATGTTATATATTTATTTATTTTACTGCTATGATCAGATTGCAAATACAGGAGGGAAAAAAATCCCTGGAAAAAAATTGGTTTTATTTATGATCTTTCTTTCATTACATTTTCTAGTAGCCCATGGCTGAAATTCTAGATAACCGCAGCAGTGACAAAAACTTTCCCTCTTATGTCTGTTTTAAATTTGGCATCGTGTGTTGGTGTAATTTTTCAGTTTTTTTGATATTTTAAAAAATTGAGAAAAACATTTAATTGAGTATAGATACAAATCCATCTCTCTTTCCAAAGTAGATGCCCAAGTGCATTGCTTCAGGTGAGCCTGAGGAGCTTATTATTTCTTACTACTTTTGATGTATAACAGAAGAATCAGTACTGAAACATGAGAGTATTGACAGACATTTCTTTAGTCATTTATAAACAGCTCCAGCTCTAGTAATAGAAAAGTTTAAAAAATAAACAGTGCGTCTTTTTAGAGTAGTGCAAAGCATTGCCATAACCAATGTATAGTATGTATTTTATTTCTGTTTTACAAAGCTAGTTTGATTCCAAAAGTCGTTTTCTCATGAAAGTACGATTAATGTGACTGACCTCAGTTTCAGGAAGATGTATGTAATTATGTGGAGACTGATACTGCACTGCCTCAGTGGAATTTCTGACAGAATGAGGAGTGCAGCTTGCTGACCTCAGATGCCCTTTCTAAACCCATTGAAGGAAGTAGGAAAACTCCCCGCTGGCATTACTGGACTTTGGATCGAGTCATAGGTCTTTCTAGTCTTGCAGATGGCAGCATGGAGGGGAATTTCTGTGCCTACACTCTACTGATTGTCGATTTGGGGCCTTAGTTATAAAAGAGTTCTGAATGAAATAAAAGAAAATAAATGTTCATGCTTAGGAATGTAAATAAACTGAGAATGATATCTCTTATGGTGAGCTTGTGATTCAGTGGGGGACTTATGGACATTTTTTAGTGTGCTTCTTGTTATTCAGTGGTGGGTTTTTTGGTTGTGGGGTGTTTTTTTTTTTTTCTTTTTCTGTCTGGCTATTTTTTTGCATCAGCAGTCGCTTTTCATAAATTGCTTTTTTATAGAAATAAGAAAACACCAAATGGTCGCATATGTATTTGGCAGTATGAAATATGTTTTGCAGAGAGTTTAGGTTTTTATTTAAATCTTTTTCTGTGCTTCATTTTTGTAATCAAAACCGAGCGTTTTGTCTTCTGTATTCAAAGGTTCACTGAAGAAGTAAATAATGCTGGTTTTACTAGATGGTGACCTCACCCTACAAATGGATGAAAATCCAGTCTTCTTTTTGATATTTCTTGATTGACTGATCGATTTCCACTTCTTCTGGCAGACAAAAGAAAATTCAGTGTTAATGACTCACCTACTTATTTATTGTTCCGAAGCGAGTGAAATTCTTGTCTTTGTCAACTGCACCAAAGATGACACAGATGTCCATATGGATTTTTTTTGGACAGTAGGGGCAGTGTAAAATGAAATTGATTGTCTAGTGCTGTCTCACAATCTGTGTTTAATTGTGGAAATGTGGTATGAGCAGATTCCTAGATGAACTTCACCATTCTTGTTTTCACTTCTAGGCCTGTACATGGAATAGTATTCCTTTTTACTAATGACCTCAGAGTGTTCCCCATCAAAACCAGAGCCCTAGCAGTATATCAACATTCTTCAAAAGAGTTTTGTATTCTGACTTGCAACAATACATAAAAGCATTTGTTGGAGAAGCTCATGGCTGGAGTAGTAAGACTTCACTGACAACTATGGTGTATCTTTCCCATTAGAACATCATGTGTTGTTTAATCTCAGCTCTTGAATATTGTGATTGTCACAGAGAACTGTAGGTATTTTTTTCTTACCTTTGGCAGTTTTCATCTTTCTCTCTACCCTGCAAGCAAAACTTCAGAATTAGACCATAGATATACGAAATCAGATTGAGAGCTTGGATTATGCTCAAAACACCAAGTCTCAGAGAAGAAATTTAGTTATCCAGCAGAAAAAAGACCTATCTAGTATGCAAGCTTTGGAGTATGCAATAACCTCCATCTTCTCCACATCACTTCCAAAGTTTTAAACCTTAATTTTATTTTTCATTATTTCTGCCTAACCATAGAGGAATACAGTTCATGGAAATTTGGGAGCAAGGAAAGCAGGAAGAAGTTTGCAAAACCCAGTCTAGCTCCTAGAAGGTGACATCACAATTATTATTTTTTTTTTATTCCTACATACAGACTGAAGAATGACATATAAGAGAAAGTAATGTGTTCAAGGCCTACAGTGTAGAACTTGGTCTGCCTCTGAGGCATGGCTGCTCGTGTAACAATTTTGGCAAGACTGATAGGTAATGGGAGGAACAAGAAGCTCTAGAATCCTTAGAATCGAAATCCAAGAACTAAAATGTTCAAACTAGTGATTCTGCAATCTAGAACATCACTGAAGCTCATATAAAATACATGTTCTATGTATATGTTTGTATACTTTATATTAGAAAGAAACCGTAAATCTTGTTATGTAAAGATGTGTTTTAATCAATTGATTGTGTGTATTAAAAGTAACCTAAAAGTCAGGGTAACAGTAGATCCAGTGTATATAATTATGTTTTTCATTGGTTTTGGTCAGGCCCATTCTATTTTAACACTTCTGTTTGATGGTCTAAAACAGAGAAGATGAGAACAGTGGCCTTTGTAACTAATAGTTTACTAAGCATAATGAATATTGTGATATCATGCAGTCCTACACATTTGTTGTATTACTGTGTGTTTCTGTTGGCTCCCTGTCTGCTTCCATTACAGAATTCTAGATTAGCTCTGAGACTAGGTGTGTACAAGTCATTAACAAGGAAGAAATCATTCGCCACACAATTTTTGTATGCCGTCTATAGTTAAGATATGGGAATATTTGAATTTTTGCCTTGCTCTAAGAATCTCATTGACAAATGACACTTAAATTCCTTGAAGCATGGAATTCCTTTGCTCCTTCGTAAGAAGTCAGAACAAAGAAAAAGCAGTAGTCCTTCCAAAGGCTGAGGTCGCATTAGTGTTTTGAGCTTTTTGTGCATCTTTACATTGGTGTCTGATCAAAAGTTGCCTCATGTCCTGCCAGCTCAGTAAATGGCAATGTTAATTCCTGACTGTCTGAAATTATCCATGTAGACATGACCTTAAAAAGCCTAATTCCTGTTCACACTGAAACTCCCTTATAGCACTCTAGACCCTCCTCTTCCACTGTGTATTTTTTATGTCCATATATTTGAGCTTACAGGTTTTTCCCCACCCCTTGGATGGGGAGAATAAGTGATAAGATTTCATCTTGTTTCCTAGCAGGAAATAGCCACTGATAAAAATTGCTCATCAAGGGGACAGATATAATTTATGCTTACTTTCAGATCATGTATAATGTCAGTGCAGTTACCAAATGGACTTAGTGCAAATGTAAAATGAGCTAGCAAATGTAAAATGAGCTAGCAAATGTAAAATTGGGCACAGCCAATCTAGCTTACAGCTAGTTAGCTTTCCTGATTCCAGATGGGTAGGTGTTAAGGCATAGAGCACAGCGTGGTCTAACTAGCCGTTCACATCTTCCTGCCTCCCTAGCTGCATTGCAGCCTACACTGAGCTACCTGAAATACGGAGTTTGCTTCAACTAGTTTAGGTACTGTAAACTCTGTTGCAGCAGTGACTAACCTGTAGATGAGATTGTTGTAAAAATTTTTACATGGCCATTCTGAACACTGTCTAGGAAGATTTTATAACATATGTGGCATTCCTTTTTCAGCAATGGATTATAAATGTGCCAAAGAAACATTGCTCTGGAAAACGTGTTTTACATGGGTATAATTTGGGCATTCAATTCAATGAGCTTGCAGGAACTGATGAAAGAATTGTGTCCTTTTCTGTGACCTGTCCAAGAATATTGTTCTTCTAAGGTTTCAAGAATCAATGTCTTACCTCTTAGTAGAGCTTAAGCACAGATTATTTTTTTTAATTTATTTTTAAGCCTATGTAAAACTAATAATACTGTGGCTGAATTAGAATAGAATAGATTAGAATCATTAAGGTTGGAAGAGACCTCTAAGATCACCTAGTCCAGCCATCAACCAAACACCATGTTCCGAAGTGCCATGCCTAGACATTTTTTGAACACCTCCAGGGGCAGGGACTCAACCACTTCTCTGGGCAGCCTGNTTAGGGTCGCATTTGAACAGTTGAATATTGTGGGGAAAACATCTAATTGCACTTTCTGTGGCTCAAGTTGTGCATTTGCCTTTGAAAGCATATGTTTCGTTAGCTACAGGAAAGCACTGAGGTGTGTAGACTTCTCATTGTAGACATTACCTAGGCAGTTCACTTGCCATGGTGATGTAGTAGCTAAAAATGCCCTCATCAAGCTCCCTCATATGTGGAGCAAAAGGTCAGTCTTGCTTTATGCCATTTGCCACATGGTTGGTTATGGTGTTTACATTTCTGTGGGAAGCATCACTTAACATTACATTAGACCTATAGTAATGTCCTGAAAGTGTTGAGTCAACTGTAGGTGCTGGTGACAGCACAGTGTTTAGGAACACAAAATAAAGATGACTAGGGTTTTTTTTTGATTGATCTTGTTTATTGTATAGAGTGTATTTTAAACTTGTTGTATCACCTTTCAGTGATGCAACATTCCTGTGACAATAATAATTATTATTATCCTGTAATAATAATAATAACAATAATCTCCTGTGATGTATGTGGTAACAGTATTTTAACCATTTCTTACACGCTGTGTAATTATAACAATTTTCATATGCGTCAGAGATTCACATTTGTTTATATTGCCTGTAATTCCTCACATTTCAGACTCACAAAACCAGCATTTTTTAGATGCTTTCCATTGTCCGGTATGGATAATACGATACACAAAGCAAGTATTCTTGAATAAACAGTCAGACTATTCTACTTTTTTCAGATAGCATTTTTAAACAGTTTGACAGCAAACACTAGTAAAAAAAAATGAGATGTTTATTAACACAAATATCCTAAAAATACAATTATCAACAAATGCTACATATTTATCTCTTTTCTTTTTTTTCCAGATTTGGTAATAAATCCCTTTCAATAGATATAGATCGCCATCAGATGGCAAGTCGTTGACATTCATTCTCTTTTTTCAAGTTAAAATATTTTGTCTTCTTACAAAAGCCAAAAGAGCAGATCTTAAGTGATCTGCTCTGCAGTATAATGGTAGGAGGTCCTTTAGCCAAGGGAGAAACAGAATTGTTTTGGCTGAGTGAACTTTGGAGGATGTTTCAGTTCTTGTCCTACTACCAAATTAGGGCATCGGTTAAGACTTCATGTCGATCTCGCTACATAAATTTTCTGAAAGATAGCTGGTCATGATGATACATGGCCAATCTCTATTTCTGTGGCAATAACTTTTAAAAAAAAATCATTACTCGAACATCCCACTCTTTTTACTGTGACCATAGATTGCATATTTAGAGAGTGATTGTGAAGTTCTGCCTCCCAGGAAGTCAGCAGGAATTCTGCTGTTGGTTATTTCCAGCCATTGAAAAAGTGGCACAAGTCCTCATCCTCTGGAGGCAACTCCTGTCAGGCATGAATGAAATGTATCCCTTCAAGGAAGATGTTATATGTCACCCAGACAGGTGGACCACCATGGAGAGGTATCCAGTACCTGAGGGAATTGGCCATGCTGGAGGTGATTTATGGTCACCTGAACAATGAGCGGTTATCCAAAGATCCAGATGAAGTCAGGTGGTGACTTCCGTGTGGTGGAAGTCTGTACGGAGCGCACCATCGTCATATGCCAACTCATTGGCAGTAATGACCTGGAAAGACAGATAGGAACAGATGGTAGATGAATTAGCTGGCCAACTCCAGCAATACAAAGAAAATCTCTCTTCCATTGGCCTGGCACATCAGACCCACAGGAGTGTAAGGCTCTAGTAGACACTGGTACACAGTGTACCCTAATGCCATCCAGCTATAAAGTGGCAGAACCCATCTGTATTTCTGAAGTGACGGGGGATCCCAACAGCTAACTGTATTGGAGGCTGAAGAGAGCATAACTGGGAATGAGTCACCTCATTGTGACTGGCCTAGAGGTTCCACACAGGCTTGGCATAGACTGCCTCAGGAGAGGGTATTTCAAGGACCCAAAAGGGGACCGGTGGGCTTTGGGTACAGCTGCCTTGGAGACAAAGGAAA
>VZTL01059822.1:0-14622 GCA_013400535.1 Scopus umbretta
TTTAAAGTCCTCTCAATGAGCCCAGCCAACTTGTGAGCGAAGATCCTTTTCCCTCTTTGAGGGAGCTGAACTCTGTCTGCTGCCAGCAGGCCCAGTGCCATGTAAATGTCTCCATGGTCAAAACCCCCAAAATTCTGTTGATGGCACCAGCCTCTGAGCCACATGTTAACTTGGTGAGTTTTTCTGTTCCTTTCCGTGTTCCTCCCTGCCACTGTCAGGATTGAGGAAAAAACTTCCTACTGTTCTGCAGTCCAGTGAGCGGTGTTCGGGGTCTGCCAGCAGAATGGGAGCTGGGTGCTGTTTGCTCAGGGTGTTTGGGTTAGGGGCATGCTGGCTCAGGAGCAGGAGCACTTTTCATTTAATTCTCATGCTGTTATTGCTTCTACATTTTTTTCCCCCTCACTTCGTCCCGTTTACAGCCTTCCGTCTGCTCCGGTTTGCTCTGTTGCTTGAGAGGTTGAAAGGCAGATTATATAAACTGCATGAGCACATGGAGGTGAAACCACTGGAAGAAAGACCGGTGTGTGGCTCCTGTGTCCCCTGAGCATACTGTCTGGCTGGCACAGCGATGTGCTTCCTCCGTGCATCAGACTTACGCAAACGCTGTTGTGTCACCAGCTCCCTCTCATCACATAATGCTCTAGCTTGTGTTAAATTTGGCAAAAGATGGTAAACGAATAACGCACAGGTTTAGGAGGTTGATTTTAGCCTTTTTAGAGCCAGTGGGGCCACACCTTCTGCTTGCGTGATCTGTATCATGAGATGAAAAATTGCTTAATGACTGCAGATCTCAGATAAAAACACTTGCCTTGAAGAAGTGGTAATTCATCTGTATGACGCTGTATGTATTTGAGAAGAGGCAGTTTATAAATACACCTGACTCTTTCATCAGGACGTCAAAGTGCATGAGATAGTGGTATTTCTCTGTAAGTAAAGAGTGATCCTAGAGTTCGCCAGAAAGTAGTTTGAAACATGTCTCTGAAGGATTTTGTGATGCTTTTCACCATTACAGAGAGGGGCAGAGGGGAGCAGCAGAGATATCAGCTTCCTTGGGATATGTTTAATACATCAGTGAATCATTACACAACTAAGAAATTAATATGAATTCACTACTCATACATAGATGTGGTAAAATACACACAATGCCTATGGTGAGATAGCCAGTATATCCAAAACAACACACCGGTTCTCAAAGAACGTAGAGCTAAACAACTGGATTACTGTTTCAGCAAGGAAGCACGGAAAAGCATAGGTTGCCCCTTACAAGTACTATTTTGTTGGACCAAAACGATTTCATGGGAGATAATGGGAGACTAAGGGTTGGTGTCACTTGTCAATCCCTGTGGTGTTGTCCTTGATCTGACTACAGCTGCCATTCCAGATTTCTCTGAATTATTAGACCCCAAAGCTGAGACCTGCAGTGCCTCAGCTCTAGAAAATGCTTTTGGAAGCAGCAATCTAGTTATGAATTCACGCAGTGTCCCTGGCCTCCAGGGTTTAGTCTCCTGTCTGCTGTGCTGTGGAAATAGGAAAGATCCTTCAGAGTTTTGCTAATCCTTCAGCTCTGGTTTGGTGCATAGCTAACACACGGTGGTGTTACAGTTGTTTTTTTCTTGGGGCTTTCATGCTGTTTTTTTCTATGTCTTTAAATACTTAATTTAACACATTCAATCTTGTCACACAAAGAAAAGCTATAATTTACTGGCTTCAGAGGTCTTGTACAGTAAAAAGTACCAATTGGATCCTTAAAAAAGGTTTTAAGAAACAGTGGTGAGAACTGGGGCCTCCTATCTGCAGGCTGAGTCCTAGGGTAAATTACTTTTGAGGTCTTTGCTGGACCTTAGTTGCTGCTTCTGGATTGTGCTGTTCATTCAGATCTGGAGTATTTTGACCACTGGTGAGCTAGAAATAGTTGATATCTTTCTATGGTAATTAGCCACCTCTAAGAAGCCTGGTAGCTGAAAGACCAAAAAGAGGCATTCAGAAAGCTAAAGCATTATTTGAAAAGCATTGAAAGGCACAGGACTTGGAAAACTCCTTATCTGATAAAGCCATTGCACAGCCTGGGCTAGCTTCTGCAAAACTGGAAAACCTGTGTAATGCTGTCAATAAAATTTATATGCCCACTTGAAAAAAAGTAATTAAGTTTACTGAGCAAATTATCTATAGTGATACCTGAAAAATGCTTCTATTTAACAGGATGCTGTAACTGCTGCCTGTCCCAGTGAGAGGAACATCTAAAGGAGCTTTGATCTTCTGGAAATCATCTTTTAGAATTTCTCATCCAACATAAGACAATTTATAAAGTTCAAACCCGTGCTAAACATGATTTCACTAGTCAGGTGACCTCCATGCCTTTGAAGACTTAAAAAATATTGTAGTTAAAAACCCATGAGAATATTTGCCACAAGCAGGAATAAATACTCCAATTATACATCAAATTCATGATGGAGTAATTCAACAGAGTGGTGGAAAGTAGCTATGGCTACTACTCCTTCTGGAGAGATTTAGAGGGGAGATTTACTAGAGATTTTAAAAGAGAAAGAATTGTACTTTATTCTCCAGGCAAATGGTAACAGTGAATAAGTGTTTCTTGGAAGACCAGTATTGCAATTTTCCTACATCTTTTGTTAAACATATTCCTCCTTAGAATTAAAAGGTTTAATCACAAGGAAATACATGCAGCCCAAACACAAATTTGATTAGATCCTGGAAAGGTATTTTGCATTGCTTCTTACTGAAACTAAATATTAGTTATTTAAATGTTATATTAGAAAGGACCAAACCTTGCCTCTGTTGTTCTGTTAACAGGAAGACACCAACCTCATAGAGGAAAAAGTACACATTGAAATAAAATAATTTCTTAGAACAATTGTGTCAGAGAAAAAAATCCCTTTTATATGTTAGATAGTGTTTATTTACAGTTTTATTATTTTTGATTACTAACTACAGAGAGATATGAAACCTGCACCAAATCCCATTTCCATTTCTAAAAGCTTGCATCTGGGCCTTGAATTAAATACAAGATTTGCGAAATGAAGATTTATGTCACCCAAGCCTAGAAATAAGTAAATATTCACAAACAAACCAACCAACCAGATTTCATTTTCACTCCTTTTTCTGGAGTCATAATAAATGATGTTAAACTTTTTCTGTGATTCTAAATTCACATTTGCTAGACCATGAATATTTTTCCTTATTGTAAGGATGGCAAGGTAGATTTGTTTCATTAATTCCCAAGGTTATTTAGACACTTCCTTTTGACAGAAAATGCAGAAAGGAAATGCAAGTGAAGAGGACATTGAGAAAAACCCTGTGCAGAACTGGAATTCTTGCTGGTGGTGCAGTTCAAGAAGGTTTGTATCAAGTAAAAAACTGAAAAGCATAAAACTCCTGATCAATAAGGCAATATTAAGAAAATAGAAAATCTCCTAACTTCAAGAATAGAAATAGTAGCTCAAGAAAAACATTTCTGTATGTAATATCCAACTCTTTGCTAAATAATTTAATGATAACCTGCATAAAATAAATCAATTACTTGATTTCCACTCTCTGTGGAGGGAAATTCTAGAGAACACTGGGCAAATTTTGCCCAGTGTCAGTTTAGGGAGCAGCCCAAATCAAAACCCAGCAGATTTCCAGGCAGCTCTGGCTGACACAGTATTAGCTTGAGCTCAGGCTCAAGCTGGGCACTGCAGTGCTTATGTTTATGAGCCATACAATCCACTGGTCATGTAAGAGGCAGTAGACCCTGCTCCAAAAGTGGCCTGCCTTTGCTGGCCGGTTTCCAAACAACACACAGCATAGCATGATCAGGATCAGCAGTTTGGTCCCGGGAGGGGCATCCTTGCAATGCATCACGCTGTATTTTGGACAGCCTTTCCTGTCTGCAGACAGTCAAGTGATTTGACCATGTCTTGTGAGGATAAAGAGAGAAATACACTGAGAAAAAGAGAAAGTCAGTTATGTTCAGAACAACTTGAAGTCTGTGGCTGCTAACCAGAAAGTAACTTCTTATGCTTGAACAAACTGTTAAGAGTCCCATAACAAATTTTTTGGCTTAAATCAGAGTGTTATCAGCCGAATTCCTGTGTTGTCTCATGTAGAGAATCAAAACTCCCAGCAAAAATCAAAGCTGATCAAACTCTCAGAGCGGCTGTCCCTACATGAGATTTAGAATAACAAAAATCTAAATCTTCTCTTATAAGAATTGGCATTAATATGGAGATCAGGCAAATCTTAAGGCACCCACTGAGTAATCAAGGGAAAACAAAAGACTTCCTCTCTGCAGAAAGAATGGAGATTTAAAGCATAAATAATTGCTGAGGCAGTTGTAATGCTCCTTGTGATGGCTTTTCAATGCTGTTTATATTAAAAGGCTAACAAATTATCACCCAAAAGCTGTCAGCAGACCAAGCATCTAATTCACCTTGTGGAGTATCTAGGAAGGCGATGAGCTTTCAGCTCTGTAAATAGCTGAAAAATGTCCATGGTTTCCTATTCCATTGACTGGCTAAAGGGGAAAGTGAGCAGATCTACTATTGAACCTTCGTTTCTTAGTATTAGACTGTGTAAGAATAAAATAAGTAAGAATTGTAAATATGGACAGGCAGGAACGTTGCCAGTGGCTTTAGCAGCCCTTGAACAATAGCTGTGTGCCATCAACATCCAGCTCGTTGGCTGAAGATATTCTTGTGTTCTTGGTGGGATGATGTCCCAAAGCGTATATTTAATATAATGACTATTCAATGCCAGTTGAGCAGCAGTGTGCAGTCATGGCATGAGAGCTGTTAACCCAGGAAGACCCTAGGCTTGGAGACAATTTTGGACAATTTTGACTTTGCCTCTCTGGTTTTCCTATGACTTCCTACATCCCTATGTTCCACCAGCATCTCAACACTGCTGCTATTGCTTCCCGCAGTGGGGGGAGCAAGCTGTCTCAGCATTTTTGATGCTTCCACATCAAATCCTTTTATTTTTCATTTCCTGACATGAAGACAAGATTGTGAGGGCTGCACCTCTGAAAAGTGTTGGCTCAACAGCTTGCCTGCCAGTCCTGCATCCTGTTATTGCAGTCATTGTCTGCTTCCATCTTACACCAGCTGATCCACTGGACTGGGTTTATTTCAGCAGTGTTATTTCCAGCATCCGGCAGCAGATGTTTGCTAACTCAGCTAATTTGCAGCTGATTTTTCCAGATTTCTAGCCTTTGTCTGTCACTTCAGTTTTTCCCTCCTCCTGACACAAACTGTGTATCCACTTTTAGCTTGATCACATTTTTCTCTTTGGGGACTGGCAAGTGCTCATACCGACCTCAGGAGTAAATGCTGTGATTTGTAGAAAGTACTGAGGAGGACTGAACCAGGGCAGCACACTGGTGAGTGCGCTCATGGTAATGTTGCTAAATATTTCACAAGAGGGCACAGGCAGCTCTGAGCACCTACATCAGGAGGCAAAGTCACTGCGTCTTGGTGGCTGCAAAGTATCTGCATTTCAGGAAAATAACCATGGTTTTGGCCCTGCCATCCAGGATGTGCAGGATATGGGTCCAGTAGCGTTGGGAGCAGAGAGGCAGTGCATGGAACAGAGTGGTAGGTACCCTTGGGAAACTGCTGTAGAGCTGGAGATACTCCCTGTAGCCAGTCAGAAATGCTCACTGGTCTTTTACTCTTCTCCAGTTCAGCCTCTGAGCTATGCAAAACAAATTCCTTTAAAAAAAAAAACAAACAAACAAACAAAAAAAAACCCAAACCAAAACCCCAAACCAAACCAAACCAGAATAAAACACAACAGAAAAAAGCTACTTACCACTTTTCAGATGGGAAGAGCAGCTGCCAGGGTAACAGCAAGTTTGGATATTCTCCCTCCCTCTTTTGAATAAAGCTCCGAAAACTCCCCAAAGACCCCTCTGACAGAGGCCATGGTAATAATGCAATCATGTCCTGAAAATAATCTTAAAACACTTGCAGAGCTTCAGCACCTTGCTGTTGCATCTTTAGTGGTTGTGTAAAAACTTGTGTGGGTTTACAACAAGACGGATTTTCTGCATAAAATCCTAAGGGAGGCAAGGCAAAGAAAATTTTAATTTTAAATAGAAAGGTGAAGGTAACATTATTCTCTTGGAGAAAAGAACTATTCTTAAAAGCTACAGAAGTCCAGCTGCAGCTCTTAAAGGTCTTCTGTAGGAAGAAGTAAATGGATTTTTTTTTCTTATATGTGGAGCTTTTTGCATATTTCTGGAAAAGGGTTAGAATTCAATCTGTGTAGCCCATTGCTTCTAGCAGCTTCCAAATGTCCAGTGAACTAGGAGTACTGGAATACAATGGTATTCGAAAGCAAACCAGACTTGAATGGGGAAGGACACCACAGTTTGGAGACGTCTCTATTCATTTTTCTTTATGAGCATCTGACAAAGCCTTGGAAGAACAGGGTCTTTGAAGAAAAAGTCCACCCCACCCTGAAGATAAAGCTTACATATCTTCTGGATCTCTGTTATGACCCTCTCCAGACACTTGCAAAGAAGAGAACAAACAAAATAAAACAAAAGTAGCAGGGAGGACAAGGAACTTTTGGGGGCTCTCTAGACCAATCTCCTGCTCCAAGCAGGGTCAGACATGAGATCAGATGAGGTTGCTCAGGGCTTTATCCAGCAGAGGTTTGGAAATCTCCAGGGACGGAGGTAGCACCACCTTGCTATGCTGTCTGTGTGGAGAAAAATCTTTCACTTACCTCCCACCTCCCTGGCCCTGCTCAGCTGTCTGCATGCCAGGGCACAGAGATGCCTCTCGCCTCACCAGCATTGCTGCCCAGGGAAGGACTGCCCTTTGCTCCTGTGCAAGTGCAAGTCCCCGAGGGACCAGACATCTTCCCACAGTAAACTCAAGGCAGCTGGATTGTGCTGAATTTGTATATGCTATGGAAATGGCCCCAAGAACTTTGTGAAATTTTGGAAATTTTCTTGCTTCTTCTAAACAAGCAAATCTTCTGCAAGCTGTCATTTCTAGTTTAACATCATCATTCCCAACAAGCCTCTCTCCCAGTCCAAGAGATCTCATGAGAAGAATCATTGCAGCTACTTAGAATTTCAGGGGGGGAAAAATGCAGACACATAGACTAGTCTGGGCAGAAAGGGATCACTAGAAACCTCTCATCCAACCTCCTGTACAAGGCTAAGTTACCTTCAGTGCCAGGTCAGGTTGATCAGGGCTTTATCCAGACTGGTTTTGGAAGCTCCCAAGGAGGGAAACTGCACTGCCTCTCAGCATTGTGCTCCACTTCTTCACTGTCCTCATGGCAGATTATTTTGCCTTTGTGTCTAGCCAGAATTTCTGTTACTGTACAGTTGCCTTTGCTGTGCACTGCTGAAAAGTCTGGCTCCATCTTCTTGATAATCCTTCTTTAGGTTTAGCAGAGAATGCAGTAATCACTGCCCTCGAACCTCTGGCTGTATTCCTGCCTGTACAGCCCTCTTACAGTCATAAAACTGTTGAAGATATTCAAGGGAAAACTCAGCTGCAAGTCTGGATAGCAACATCATGCAATCTTGGCTAGAAGTACTTGTCTACACGCTTGCTTAGTACCATTCCTTCAGAGGGGTAGGGAAAGTGCCCATACATCAAAGCAATGCTGTCCCTTGCTGCAAGCAGGGGCAGATCGTACGTCCTTGATCTCCTGTGTCAGCATCACACTGTGCATGAGAGTGAGCAGCCCTCTGAGCAGGGAGAGCTGTGGGTGCCAGGACACGGCAGAGGATGGTGATGCTGGCCCTGTACCCATGCTGCAAGGCTGAGCAGTCACCTGCTTATAATAATTATTCCTGCCCAGGAAATTGTGAGAGGGTCCACAGAGAAGAGGAGGAAAAACCCCTCAAATCCTTGGCAGTCTCAGCTCAGCTTGGGTACTGGCAGATCCTTTGCAAGAGCAAGAGACAAAGGATGAATGTTGCTTGTAAGGCATCTCCTTTGCCAGGAGCTACAGAGTATCTGATGCTTCCCTGCCTCCCCCGCCCAGGATCCAACACCTACACATGGCAGAGCTGTGCCTGGCTTCTTAAATCACTGTCCTCCTGCTAGAGAGGGTTTAGCAACTGGCCACAGCACTTTGCAATTACTGGAAGTTGGTATTCAGTCAGCCCTTGGACAAAACCTCTTTATACTTCAGGAAGGGTTTGTTCCTGGGGAAGGAATGCAGCATGGGGCATTTGTTAGTGCTGTGTGTCTGTGCCAGCCAAATGAATCTCAGTACCTCCAATTTTTGTGTAGCAAGCAGCACAGTAATCCATGCATTCCCTTGTATTTCACACAGCTTTTGAGGTTTCTTCAAAGCCACAAACAGAGGCAACATCAAGGGATCTCTGTCTCCGTGATCCCTTGCAGTTGTGGCAGGCTTGGGAGTCCATAGTTATGTGCTGTGATTTAGCAGTAACTGAGTGTCCAAGATCAAGTATGTCTTGCTTCTGCAATGCGCTGTCCCTCACATTCCATGAGCCCCCTGGGAAGATCTCCCATCTGTCATTGTTATCCTGGGTCATGGAATCAAATACGTTTTTTTTATAGCTTTAACCTTCCAGGCGTGAACACCCACTTGGCCTCTGTGTTGCCTGTGTAAGGCAGGTACCCCTCTGCTATTCAGAAACAACCACTCATGCATGTGTGTGATCAGTTGATCTGGGTGGTGATCCACTTGCAGATGGCACTTCATAACTTTTCTGTGGTGGCTGCTGGGGTGTCACAGATGGTTTAATTTCTGGATCACTGAGCAATGGGGCAGGAGGAAGCAGCTCTCATGGAGAAACCTCACACCATGTATTTGCAATTGCAGGTAAAGTCGTGCATTTGTGCACTTGTGTTGGCACTGGGGGACACCCACAGAGACCACAGTGATAAGGTCACAGAGGAAATTGCAGAGCTTTCCAAATCACAGGTAGCTTCAGCTACAAGCTTGCCTGCCTTCTTTCTGCTCCCTCAACAGGCAGAGACGAAGGTAACTCGGGGGGAATGTTAGACTTTCGCAAGCATAGACAGCAATCCACTAAGGAGCTGAGCTCCTGCCTGCATGTGTACTGCCAGCCTGGCATTTAATATTGTCCCTGGTATAAATATCACTCTTCAAATCCTGCAGACTCCTTCAGCTCTTTTACTAGAGAATCTTCATTAATACATTCTCTGTGGGCTTGTAAACATTTCTGCATCTCATTGTTTGCCTGCTTGGAGCTTCATTAACAAAGATTATCATTGTGAACCATGACTAATCTCTCCCAAAGCACTTCCATCTCTCATGATCATTTTTAAGTTTAAAAATAAATGCCAGCTGCCCCTCTTTGCTGGAGCTCGTGCAAAGTACAATGGCAGCCTGATAAGATTATTGCTGGGCTGATCACATGTTGGTTTGTGTCAGAGGTTCCAAAAGGGGCTTTATTTTGCTTTACAGATCAGAGAATAATTTCTTTAAGTTTTATGGGAAATAGAAAAAACAAACTTGCCCTTATGCTGCCATACTGACTTTCTTGCAGGAATGAACTTTGTAAACTTGTAAAAATGGAGTGACCAAAAAATAAAAAAAATATTAACTCACTTGAAACAAGACAGGAAAAATGTAAATTACACTGGTTGAAGCTTGCAGTGGTCACTCTTAGGTTTCAGTCTGCAGTCACCTTTAGCCAAACAAATCTAGATATAGAAGTTAAACAAAGCCATTTTACCTCCCCACATGCAAAGCCACACTCCTGGGCTTTATTTTTTGCTGTTGTTATTTAAAACTGCAACCTACATAACTAGGTACAGAGGGTTAAGCCAAGCAGACTGTACAGTCCCAGTTTAGCTCAAGTTCTCTGCTGCCTGTAATTCAAGGAGCATGAAGTTTGGGTAAAAGGAGAACCCCACACTGTCTGCAACAGCCCAGTCAATAGTAATTGAGTTATCTGTATTTAAAGTTACTATGACCAGGCTGACTGATACCAACAGGGAAGGCAGTCTCTGTTTTAAGACGCCTTTCAACACACATTCCTACTAAGTCTTGAGGAATGCCTCTACAGCTTAAGGACATCTTCATATTCAGTTGATGACTTTGAAAAGAAGTACAAGGCTTGAGTGCATTCCTTATGGGAACCCATGGGAAGGGACGTCACCGCTTTTGAAGTTGCTGATATTACAGCAATATGAAATCAAGCCTGGCATCCCTTGCAGTAACTTGGTAGCAACAACTTTGGAGAAGAAGGAGCTTGAATTGCAGAGGAAGAAACAACAAAACCAGCAAGTTTATCTTTTTCTTTTCAGAGCACAGATAACCTCTAAATGTGTTTGGTTATGCTGAAAGAACAGGAAGGCCCTGGGCATGGTTATAATTTATTGTCCTCATAGGTTTGTGATAAAAAAAAATAATGAAAGCTTAATCCTGATCCAAGGCTGACTGAGTATTTACATCTTCCCACAACAAACAAGGTAAAAGAGGAGGTCAGGGAACGACACTTTTAAAGATATTTTTCTTACGCAAGTGGTTGTTTCAATGTTTTTAAAGGATTTCAGAGCACCAAATAAAAACTGTGTATTTACTTGGCTTTGCTATTGCTTTTTTAGACTGTGTTGATATTTTGCACAGGAGCATCAGAGAACCGATTGCTTGGCTTGACTACAGGATTGCAGCAGGATGGCAATACAAGTTGACATAATTGAAACAGGTTCAGAAAAGTTTCTGTAAAGTATGGTAAAACTGGAAAAAAATATTTGCTGTNAAAAAATATTTGCTGTTTCTTTGGGAAACTGGTTCTTCTCCCTTTGTCCTCAGCTGCCATCTCTTTCTGTTTCCCACTGATGTGGAGATGACTATGTGGGTTTGGTGTCTGCCTTGGTGTACTTGCTTACTGCAAAAAGACTGAGCTTGAACACCTCTCCCAAAATCTGTGATCTAAAAATCTAAATCTAAATTTTCTGGTGTTTGCAGAGAAAGAAGAAAATAAGAAAAACTTGTTTCATCCAACTAATTAATGGATAAAATATAACTATTTCAATGTAAGCTTTCAAAAGAAATCTAAAAACTTCTCCTAAAGTCACAATCTTCCTCTGGGGTGGCAGCTGCAAGTCTTTCACCCTCCCAGTGTAACCTTCACACAATTTCAGACTGTACAACTCCTGCTGGGTATCAAGGCCTGCTTGTGCTAGATGGATGTAGCAGAGCAACCTGTTTCTCTTACCTGCTCCTTTCTTACCAGCCCCTCCTGCCACATGCCACACTCCCCAGCTCCTATCCAACCTTCTCACTACTCCAATATCTGGACAAACAAACCTTGCCAACCACTAAATGGGTTCTGTTATCTGACTGCTCAGCAGAAGATATGTAGTACTATAACCTAAACACAACCTCTCAAGGTTTAAGAGGCTCTGAGACTGCTTCTGCTCTCTCTCAAATAGCTCTTCACCAAGTTTTCCTACACTTTTTTCCCATTTTCTTTCAGTGGGTTCATTTGTTCACTTTCTCTGGGGCAAGCCTTTCTACTGCAGTGCTGGAGGCTGTTGCAGGAAGCGAAGGTGATGCTCAAGCACATTCAAAAGATTAGCTGGCTTGGACTTCTGCAGCTGGTACAACTGCAAACTTTCCTCCACTCTATGATATTACTCCCTTTTCACTAAAATAATTAAAAGAAAATTCTTTTCAGACCAGTTCTTTCTGTTCCTCTCCCTTTCTCTCTGCCAGATCCACCTCTTCTTCTCTGCACTTCTTTTCCCTCTGAAATATTTTCTTTTCTAGGAGAGCAGCTGGAAAGTGTTGCTCTCCTTTTAGACCTTAGCATTTGGATCTTAGTGTTCCCAGAGATTGGCAGGCATCTCAGGAGAGGTTGTTTACACTGAGAGAAAGACCAGTCCCTCCAGTCTAAGTGTATTCAAAGGCTTTGCTTCTCTGACAGGCACTTGAGGCTTGGCCCTCAGTACCTCCCAGCTTGGTGCAATGGAGCAGACTGTTTTCATGCATATATGCCACATTGCAGGCTTGTGAAGTGTTTCTGAGATCACACAGGTTTGATGAACTGGAAAAAGAGAAAAAGGCTGATGTGATTCTGAAGTGATGTCTCTGACAAGCTGGTGGAAAATTGAGAATCAGGTCTCTGGTTATCACCTGGTCGAGGTCTTCCACACAGCCAAAATGGGTGGCAGTTGCTCCTCAGTCTCTGTTACAGGCAACACATCTCTGCTTTGCATGCAGTTTTGGAAGGTGTTTGGGTAGGATGCTGGGCTGTGTGCTGCTTCTTTGCAGTACATAGTGGGAAGAGAGGCCAACACTTCTTCCAAGAGACCTCTGAGGTCTGAGGAGAGGGTGGTGTGGTCAGACAATCTCTTCTTCCCACTCAGCAGATGCTTAGCAGGTAAGCAAAAGTCTGGGTCAGTGAGGCTGCTGGATGTGGACATCACGCTGCACTAGCAAACTTAGCTGAAGATGCAAACTTGTGCCAGTTCATTTCTCCCACATGGCAGAGGCATGTGCACTAGCCCTGTTCCCACCTATGTCCTTTTTTGGCTCTTCTTGGTGTGCAGCACAGCTCTGGTACCACCTGGGGACCCCAGATCCCTCAAAGAGCAAACCTTTTGGTGCTCTGGATATCCTCCTGCACATGGTGACCGCTGCCGTGCTGTCAAGGTAAACCAGCCTTGTACCAACCAACCAAGGTACAACTGTGCTGCTCCAATGATGCCTGATCCCTGGTTTATGGAAAGCCCTCAGTCTCATGTTAAAATAAGATGCCACCAATGGTATGCTTCTCATTGGAGACCTCCAACCCCAGAGCAGGGAGAGGAGAGGCAAGGGTTGCAGCAGAAGCTGGAAGTCAGGTGCTGACGTACTCCTCTCTCTTATGAAGGGTGTGATCTCACCATGTGCAGAGCCAGAGCTGGAGGCAGCAGGGTTTGGTCCTGCTCAGTACCTCAGCTGCCAGCAGCTGCAGCATACAGATGTTTGAACATCTCTCAAAACAGCAAGTCAGAGATGAAACAACTGGAGACTGTTAGCTTGCACTGTGAAAACAGGAGCAATGATGCAGGCAGAGAGGCTTTGGCCCTTGCACATACCCTAGGAACCACACTATTTACATGAATGATGCTCAGCTGGTATCAGCACAGCCATGAGTGCTCACAGCTCTAGAGAAAGCCAGTTCTCATCCAGCTGAGGAAGCAGGATGCCCTGCAGTGTGGTAGTGCTCCTGTGTCACAAAGTTGGCTGGTGACAATCTGGCACAGAAATCATACACTCCTCAGGCACTGTGATGCATACTTCAGTAGGTTGTTGAGGATTTTTATTTTTACGCAGCAGTACACCATTGCATATTGTTCCCTGGCAAAGCTACTCTCAAGAGTAGCTTGTACTTGGTACAGGTATAAAGGTATCCTGTGCTCATGGCAGCTTTTGCTGTTCTGTTTTTTTCTGTTTAGCTATTGCTGTGATCTAAGCCTGAAGGTCCTGAACAGCCCACAGGTTCAGCAGAGCAGAAGGAAGACCCCATTTTCCCTCAAGGTCACACTAGGAGCGCTGACCAACCTCTGTGTGTCCAAACTGGAACAGACAAGGTATTCAGAGGGTTTCCCACCTATTTGCCATAGCAGAAACAGTGCAAGCACCAGCTTAGCTGGCTTCTTTTCAGCTTGCTTCCAGCAGGAAAACACCACCCCAAAATACCTGCTTTAAGAGAAGCTGTCACCCCTCAGATAGGACTTTCTGGCCTGTAGGGAAGACACAGAGCCTGTGTTTTTGATAAGAGATGCCAAAAAAGATCTATATACATGGCTTTAGGATCAAACAGCAGGAAACTTGTTTTTTCCTCTACAGCTGGGTGACTCACATTACACAAGTAAATGGCTCTGTAGCAGCTTGGCATAAGTAGATTCATCCCTCTCCATCTTTTTGCATTAGAGTTGGCAATGGAAAGGCAATAGAGCCACTGTCACGATGGTACCTGATAATTTAAGGCTTGAAGCTGTCCAAAAACATTAGTGTGGACCATGGGTCCCACTAGGATAGTATACTGTCTCCCGCTGGGCCCATAAATGGATGTCCAGGAACTAGCAGCAACTTTACTGCAATAGGTTATGCTGCATCTCCCCTGAGTTTTCTCCCAACCTCAAACTTTTTAGCTTAGGCATTTCCTGTAATGAATGTGGTTTCTGTCTCTTTTGTAATCACCAAAGAATTTATTTCCCAATCTTGACTAGTGTCCCATAATTGTAGTACAATTTTTGTTGGGTCTTTTGAGGAAACATTACAGCAGCTCAGCTACATCAGCTCCACCTCCAAAGGCAGCTGGCATGCTTTGCTGAGGACTAGCCAAAGTCTCTGCAGCAGTGGTCCATTTTCAAGCATGCAATGTCATCAAGGAAGGCATTGTTAGGTTGATAAAGGTGTTCTTTTTTCTTTCCATTTCCAGGTACTTCAGTTCACCTTGTTACATACTTTAGTCATGTATTTTTGTCCTTAGCCAGCTGTGATTTAAATTTATAAGGTAATCGTGGCACTGCAGGCATCATCTTTTTGTGCAGCTGTTGCCCTTACAGCTACCTGTGGCATTCAGGGCCCTTGCACCAACATGCTGGTGGCCCTTGGATGAAGGCAGCAGTGAGAGAGATGAAGATGAGGGACAGTGAT
>VZTL01059832.1:0-11890 GCA_013400535.1 Scopus umbretta
CAGATATTCCCAGCTGCTCCCAAGCTGTAGCCATATTTGAAATCTGCGGAACAGCTATGTGGGGCAGCTCAGTTACAGTGGTCAGATCATACCTGTCAATGAAAGGGCTCTGGTCCCTGATGTATGAAACTGATATCCCATCTTCCTACTGTCCTGAGAGTAGGCTGGTTTGTTAATCATCAACAGCACTATCCGCACTTACACATGTTCAGAGCAAACAATTCCTTTCCCTACTGTTACTGTAATTAATTGAATTACATTTCATTGTAATTCAGTGATTAGCCTGCATTTCTGCCTTTGGAGTTTTCAGCTGCCATTAGCTTTGAGTTGCAGGGGGACTGAGTGAGGCTTTGGCAATGCTTTCCCATGTCCCAACAGTGGCTGGGGAAGCAGAGAGCGCATACTTGATACGGACAGTGCTTCTTAAAGGAACTTACACGCATGACATGTGAGTACATCGTGAAGGGCAAGGTGCTGTAGGGCAACTGTCCTCAGCTGGGAAGCGACGTTGAAGTAGACATTTAACACTATGTGAATAATTCATAAGTACTGTTGCGGTAGACAAAGCTGTTGTGATTTTAAGCTGTAATTCCTAGGAGTTACACAGGAAGAAATGGTTTCCTCCCATCAATGCATGATGCTTAGTATTTTGAATGGATGAATCCTGTTTCATCTGAAAGATGTTTCTGATTTGTGCTGCAGGGAGGAGGAGGATGTGGGGTGCCAGACAGAGTCTAAAAACCCTTCTTGGAGGTGTAGGCAATGCATCTGTTGATGATTAGAGGTTGCGATGTGTGTGTGTGTGTTTGCATATACATATACATAGAGGTCCAAATTTCCACTGATGTAAAACTTTTATATATTTAAACCTTATATCTAACATTTGGTCTAAATGTTTTGGTATACTTGTAAAAATAATTTTCATATGTATTTATACATATATACATGCATACACAGAAACATGTATATAGGCTTATCAGGCAAATAGGAATGTGACAAATATTTATTTTTGAAACAATAATTTAAAATGTTGCTGTTTTTATTTAACAAACACAAAAATATAGAATTATAGCTGTCAGGCTACTTTTCCTTAAAAATCTTGAAGATACTCTGCTTCTTTTAATATACTTAAACACATGAAGTTTGAAGCAGAATTAAACTTTACTGCTTTACCTTGAGCTCTGTTGTGGACATTTAAAGTTAGGGAGAAATTTATTGTTTAGTAAAAGAGACAGTAAGCTTACTGTAGGCGCATGAACGACAGCTTTGCCTTGAGAAAGAAGTGTAAGTTCTTTTGATGTTTTTAAACCAGACTGCTTTAAGTAACATCTTATTTTAGCTGCTTGTATGGGACATAGTCGTGGTCCAGGATGTGGTAGTTTCAAAAAGGAAGGAAGGAAGGGCTTGAAATAGGCCTCTCCCCCTTTGTAGCATATGCCTCTCGGGTGGAATTGGAAAGGGCAAGAGGTCTCATGTTGCAGGGTCATTTGTGTATTTCCTTCAGCCTTTGGCATGTCATGAGGCGTTTGCTGTGGGATCTCAAACTACATCTTTTCTCTCATAACCTTTGCTGTCAGATTTAGTTCCTTTATTTGCTCCTTGTAGAGTTATTTTACATGACATTAAGGTTAAGTAGAAGCTTTTATTACTGGTATTTTTGATGTGTATGAATAACCTCCATTCAGAAACAAATTTGTCAACCTTTTTTAAAGTGTCTGTTGTAATTTATGTGTGAAGGGAGGTTTTTATGGGGGGAAAATCTAGATTTAGTGCACCTTCTCCAAAAGAAATTCAAGGACTGCTGTGTATACCTCTGTGTGTATATGTGAGCACGTGCATTTAACATACGTAGCTGACGGCTGAAGTAAGATACTTTGAAAAAGAATGATGATGATTGCCAATGATTTGCACAGAAGCATGGAGATTTGTATTGCAACCCTGCACGCTGCCTGTTCATTTTTATGGGGAGATCCTTTGTGTCATTTCCCTCTGCATCCTCTTCTGGGGAGTGCTCTTTCTTTGCTCCCCAGGCAGCACTCTCCTCTGCCTCACATGTTCTTTGCCAGATAGTTAGGCAACCACTGACTTAAAAAGAAAAAACAAACAAACAAAAACCAACCCTTGCATTCACTTTAAAAAAAATACACAATGAAAAAGTGAGTTTTCTTGTGTTACATTGTGTAAAGTCAATGCTTGTCTTAATCTGTACTTGTGATATGTCTAAGGACCTAACTCATTGCTGCAACTCCAGTGAATTCAGTGCCCCTCTTCTTCACGTGAATCAAATCACTGCTGTGCAGAAAAGTTTGCCAAGCTCCAAGTATAACTGTATGAAAAGTCAAGACTTGGATAGTAGTACATATTGCTAATAGGGAATATTTAACGGGGCATCTTTGCAGGTACAGCTCTTTTTGAGAAAGCTGCCTGTTGAGAAGTTTGTCAACACCGTAAATACTCAATGTTCAAAGTGTTAATGTAATTAAAGAGCTTTTCAAATGGTTTTCTACTGATAATGTAAGCACGTTAGGGTTTTCTTTATGTTTTATTTTGTTCAATAACCCAATCAAGTAATATTTTAATATTAATATTGTCATAATATATAATTCTGTATTAACAATATACAATTTGTAACATTGTATATATAATCAGTATTGCTACTAAATTATTAAAATATGTTGTGTTTAAAGTCTTCTCTTTTCATTTCTGTATCAGAAGAGGGCTTTTGCTGATTTTAACAGAAAGGTAGGCAGTTGTGCACCTAGGAGAGGAGAATGTTAATTGCAGGAAGATTGAATTCAGGGTAGAAAATAGAAATGTTTATGAATTGGCCTATTTGTGTTTCTGTGGTGGGTGTTAGGCAAATAGGAAGAGTTATTTTGGCTGCTCGGCAGGATGTGCTAATTTATAACATTAAAAATAAAAAATTGAAATTTCACATACATATGTAAACAAAGAATGCATATTTAATAGGTAGGTAGCAGGTAATTGTCTAGAAGGAGTGAATTTCTAGCTTAGTGTCTAAATTTAAAGTTATTTGATTTTTTTGTGTGGTGCATTGTGTTATGTAGTAAGAACATTCTGCTTAATGTTTTTTCTACCAAAATTATTTTTAAAAATTATGTAGGGCAATTATAAACATTTGAAATTGGTTTTCTGTTTAATGCAATACAAATGAAAAAAAAGAAAGGTTTATTGTTTAACAGAACTTGCCAGATAAGAATTTTATAAGTTTTAAGATTGGAACTTTGCCTGGCAGGACAGCCATGTTGTCTTGCATGCACAGGTGTGTATGAACTGTGAAAGAACAGGTGAGATGAGAAGTAAAGAGAGTCTGAAGAATGGCTTTGGACATGAGTGGTGTCAGGTAACTGAGTAAACACAATGCATCAAGTCCAAGGAACGGAAGGTGGGATCAGTTTGGCTGGTCTGGGAGTGCCAGTGATGTTCCTGATGGTTGCAATAGATGCCAGCAAAAATGTAGGCTTTGATTTTCTTTCAGAGGGGTGAAGAAGTGAGGGAATAAAGCAAAGATTAACAACCTAGACTGATTATTTGAATGGAAAGTGTTAAAGACAGTAACAGTAACAGTGGAGATAATCAAAAGCAGGGGTTAATCTCCCACTGTTTGGGTCAAGGTGCTTTAGTGAAGCCATAACAATGATTTTAAATGTCAATATTGAGTGAAGTAATAAACAGGGCTTGCAATAAAAGGATGGCAGTGTGCTCGGTAAAGGTTCAGTGAAGTATCGGGTGCTTGGTCAGTGAAGATTCTGACGCTTCATGCCCCCCATCCCATAGATACTACCCAAGTGCTTGGTTGTTCTCAGTAAGAGCTGTTGAGGTTTGCAGTGCTCTTTTGTCTCAAGTCTAGAATATTTCAAGTTACCAACTTCCAAGACATGCTTTAGGGCTAATCTCAAGTTTATCCTGCCTGCTGCTGGAGAGAGGAAGATTGTGCTATAGGCAGAAATGATTAGTGTTTATTAGTTCTGAATCAATTAGCAAAGGACACCATGCCTACCCTCCAGGAGATACTGTAGCAGACCATTGCTTTTCCTTCAAACCCCCACCCCCCACCCCGGCATCTCAAAGAGAGTTTATTTCCTGGGCAGTTTAGAAGTGGGAGAAAGCTCTAATTGCAGATGTTCTGCATTTTTTATCTTCACCATGATTTGATGGGTTGAAGAAATAGATCAGGGTTAAGAGGAGCTTTTAGATTGTGGAAGAAATGCTTTTTAAAGTTGGCTGCATTCAAGTGGTTATATCCCATAACTTTTGAGGCAGTGATTTTTAATTTTTAAATGAAAATGTGGCTAGGAAGATGGGAAAAGAAAGCTTAGTAAAATTCAGCTGTTTTTTGATGAACCACACACTTCCCCAGACGTGAATGGTAGTACCTACAGCAAATCAGGGAGAAACCTAAACATGTCATTTCAAATAGGTTTGCATGCTTCTGAAACTGAACTGTCAGACTGAATCTCTCTCAAATCTGAAACAGTTCTTTGAAAGTCTTTGGCTAAAGTGCAGAATCTGAAGCAGCTCTGCAGCACTATTGCTAGGAAGGATGCAAGACAGTCCTTCAGCACTGCTAACAGAATATAGCCTGAATAGCATGTCAAATCTGTCATGCTCGGCTCAGAGAAAGGTATGACTCCTGCTTCTACCTAGTATCATATTTGAAATGTTACTCTTCCTATTTAAATTTTATGTTTTGTTTCCACTTAGGACAATTAAAGACTGCTAAACAAAGCGCCAAACACCTTTTCTAATAATTTAAAATTACACCATTAAATGCAAATTTACCTTTTAAACAGCATCACCACTAAATGCAAATAACATGTCTACACATTGGTGACGGATTATTATTGAATAAACATAAGGTCTTCTTTATATGTGTTTGATGCTCTAGTAGCATGAGTCTAACGATTATTTTAGTTTAATATTTCATGTCATATCTGATAGACTTTTAAACACAGCCACGACTTTGAGAGAGTGATGTCAAAGAGAAAAGCAAAGACAAACTGAATTAATCCACCTCTGTGGCCTATAAACATATAAATGTAAAAATTTATTTTGTGCAAATCCATGATTTCTTATTTGGGGCTTTTAACTTCCAGACAGGTGCTTTATTAAATCTCTCTCTCATATTTTTGCATGCCAATATCAGCCGCTGCAGTGAGAAGTGAAGGCACTCAGCACCTTGCAAAAGTCAACCTGTGTCATCACGTGCTCTAGTAACACAATTTACTTTCTTTTTCTTTGGGTTTGCAGGCAGGAGCTTCCCAGGTCATCTTCACTAATCCACTGGAGATTGTAAAGATTCGGTTGCAGGTAGCAGGAGAAATTACTACAGGACCCAGAGTCAGTGCCCTCTCTGTTATAAAAGATTTAGGCCTCCTTGGTCTTTATAAGGTATGTATTTCTGCTTTGAGTGGCTTCATCGGTTTATGTTTTATGCTAAACTTTTGCATTGTTGAAACAAAAACTGTTGAAAACAAATAAACCTTTTGAATTTAAAACCAATCTCTTCCTGCAGGGCAGCCCCACAGTGGAAAACTGAAGAAAACCCACTTCTATATTGATGGCAGTGGGATACAAAAAAAATACCTCCCCCATTCTATCCTTTGGGCTTTTATGCCAAGCTACAGGGAGTCCTGTATTGCAGACCTGCTGGCTTCTGGCACTGATCATTTCATTTGGAGGGTTTTGTGAAAAGTTTCTTTAGCTTTCCCTGTGTGTTTTTCTTACGTTTATTTTGAATCTCTTTTATCTCTATTGTTATCTTTGCAGCAGGATATTCTCTTTGTCTTAATAATTTGATGGCAGTGAAACAGTAGTAGAGTTTAGTAGGTTTCAGATTTTTAAGAAGTTAAGTGGTGGGATTTGTCAATAACGAATTCCACTAAAAAAAACCCCGTACTGTACTGTACTTCAGCAGAATGCCAGTCAACAGATTCCTTCCCTGCAGGTACACTTACTACCATCATTACAGATCAGATGTAATGGAGCAGAAGCTATTAGTTTTCTTAAACAAGGAAGAGTATTTCTTCCTGTATCTTCTGCCAGTGCAAGGGGTAATACGTAAATTCAGCAGTTATATTAGCTGTGCACTTACAAAACATTGTTTTACATGATTTGTCCATAGACCTGCAATAATACTATAAAAACGTGCAAATTTACTTTTAGAGCTGAAGCTTTTGTTTTGAATTCGGTGGATCAGATTCATGGCCGTTACATTTCCTATAGATCACAGGTATTTCGGTACATGGTACAAAATTACCATTCCTGTTTGCAGTAATTAAACAATTGAACTTACTAAAAATTCTGCTGTTCTTTAGAATTGCATTATCAGTTGCGAGTAACTGTAAGAACTCGTTTTAGAGCATAAAGCATCGACACGAAAATCATTGCAGGGATGAGTTTCTCATTACCAGGTCTTCTGCTTAAGCCACGTAGGGTTTGTAATGTGTGCTGTTATTATAACTACTGGGTGACTGGCCTCAGGTGGGTCCACCGTGTGCAGGCTGCTGGCTTGGAGTACGCTGGTTGGGTAGTTAGGCCAGGAGCGGTGGTTTTGCAACGTGCGCGCTTTCAGGGTATGCAAGTGAGATTTTTGGAGATGTAAGTGCTTCTTTGAGCTTTGTACAGGAGTCATTTTCGTTGGTAACAGACTGAGGTTACTAAAAGAAGAATATTAGATGTGTTTTATTATGAGTATTCCGCTTTTTTTACAGCATGCAAAGTTCTGTTAAGGAACTCTGTAATGCCAGGTTGTGGACAGGAGCTACTCCTTGCAGTATTATCACAGGCCACTAGTTTGGCTTCCCTGTATCGTCCCTTGACTAAAGGACTCCCATTTTGCAACGGTTTCCCTCTTTCTGCTAGCTTTCCTGTGTGGCTTCTTCAGTGAACCAGATGATGATCAGTGGACATCACTATGAGGTCCTACAGTCCTCACTGATATTTCAGTAATGCTTTTGTGTTTGGTGGAAATAATGGCATGCAAGGACTCATCTTGCTGCTTCCGTGGTTGTGGGTTGTTGCCAGCAAGATGTAAAGACAGATCTTTGTCACTTTCTTCATCGCATTTGGACACACCATATGCAAAAGGTATTTATCCTAGGTGCTGATGTCAGGATTGATGTCACATATTGCTTACCGCAATTAGACATGAACCTTGACTCTTCCTCATTCTAGAAACTTACTTCAGATGTGCTTGATTCTTTTTTCAAGTTCAACTCTACACCTTCTGTTTCCTGAGACGTTTTATTCTCAGTCTCATTTACCTGGTAGATCAAAAGAGTTGGTGCTTCCTGGGCTCAAGCTGCTGGCTGGATATCAATTTTAACCTTATTTAGAAAATTTATTTGTATTATGTCTGTTTTCTGTGTGACAGGGTGCCAAAGCATGTTTCCTCAGAGACATTCCCTTTTCTGCAATCTACTTTCCTGTTTATGCTCATAGTAAACTGATGCTTGCTGATGAAAATGGCCACGTGGGAGGGCTTAATCTCCTTGCAGCTGGAGCCATTGCAGGTAATTTTGCAGAATCTTTTCTAGAAGTCATTTTTTTTCTTTTAGCAAGTAATACTTAATATTCATTCAGTAGCCCCATATAAAGGAAGGGTACTGTACCATTGTATCTGATTTAATCTAAATTTGATCACTGTTATCCTTAGTGGGAGGCGATGTAATTTTGATGAGAGCTAATTACATTTGCATAATGTGGATAAACAGCGTAATGCAGCTCAGCAACTTGTAGTCAAATTTGATCTGTCTGTCTCGATGGGGTTTTACTTGTTACTGTGCTCTCAGAGTTGAAGGCTAATTTGAATCTTTGATGAACATAAAATGAGATATCATAAGAGCTAAGAAGAAAATGACTTACCTAGTTTTGGATTCCTGAATAACCCAGAAGAAACTTAGTTTAAATGTAATTGCTAAAAATAGGGCATTAGTTTGTAAAGAAGCTGAAGTTAAAGTATCATACTCTGAAATTTCCAGTATTTTAAGGCTTCTAAAAATCTTGAAAATAAAGATAATAGGCAGCTGTGATAACAAGTTTTTACGAAATTGCAAGTGGTATAAAAATACTAGATACAGGAACCGTAGTGGTGGATACTTAAAAATGTGGATGCAGATGGCCAGATTCTGCACCGCCGATTAGATCACTAGGATGAAAACCAAGTATCTGCAGCCTCTCAATCGTGAACGATTCAGTGCTGGAATCTGTGCAGTTTAGAAACATCAGTGGGCTGAAGAGACCTTTTGTTGCTTGTTACGGTCCTAAGGAATCGCTATATATACATCAGTCATGAGCTGCCTGTGTGTAAAGAGCAGTTTCCTGGATTGGACTCGATACAGAGCTTGGCTGCACCTGCTCTTTGCCGGTTGGTACGTTCCTCGTGCCAGAGGGGAAGGCACGAAGAGACCAGCTAGGGAACTGGTAGCAGATCGGTAGCCCCGTTTATTCTCAAGTAATGCAGAGCTGCCACAAATGGAAAATTACTTAGCTCACTGTACTCACGGAAGCGCATACAAATATTGTTACTTAACTTGTGTCTCTTAGAAAGACTCACTGTTCTCAGCTTGCAAACTTCACAGCTTCTTGTTGTTTATTTGATTAGTGTTTCTGGGTCACTTATACGAAGTGATGAACCCTATTAAAACCGTAAATTTTGTAGGCCTAGTTTTATAGCATGTACAGGAATCTGCCTTTTGGAATTGCAAATTTCAAATTCCCGATTGCTCGATCTGTTCCTGTCATGCATGCGCTGCTGGGAAGAATAGTCTGAACTTATCTGTCTGTAAAGGGAAATCTGCATACGGTTGCTACTAGTGCATGCTTGTAGGCTGAACTACGTTGCTTTTGTTTTCCTTTAAAACCACCTGAATTGACCAGCAACACTTTTGAGAGTTTATGATCACTTTAGCAAATCAGTGACTTGGTAAACTTGTAATTCAGTATTAACAAATATTAGAAGTTCAACAGAAGTCAAAGTCAATTTCCAGATTCTAAGGCAGAAGATGGTTCCTCTTTTTAAGAGGTTGAAATTTTTACAGTATTCAGAAATACCTCCCATTACACAGTTGTATACTGTGGAGTACCTTTCTGAAAACTTTCTCCTTTCCTTTGACTAGAAAGCTGAGAGTGGTGCCTTGGAAGCGGAGGTTTGTTCTTCCATCACTGTTGGTACTAAGCAGACTTGTAAAACACCTTCATTGTCCTCAGTCTTTTTATGGCTTGCCTGTTGAAGTAAACAGCATCTCTTCTCCTACAGAAGAGTCCAAACAGCAGTACGGACGTATTTCTGTAGAACAGGGGTTTTACGTAGTAGTTTTCTTATTAGCACCTTTAACAAATGGATGCGTAGGACTCAAGTTCCCAAATCAATCTTCTATGAAATTTGCAAAATACATTGTAAAGTATTAGCAAATACAATAAGGTTGCACAACTCATTTTTGTCATGGATCTCTCATTACATATATAGCTTATGTGTGAATTTAAAAATGCCTCTTCTGTCTATTTGAAACTACTGTTATGACAGACCACTAGAAGATATTGAGAAAGGCTGGGGATAGTTTATTTGCTTTACTATCAGTTATAGCCTTTAACTTTAGAAGAAATTCAAAAGGATTACACCAAGAACAATAATTTACATTAGCACCAAGTGCAAGAACTTGCATTTCTAGTACATCTAATTCTTGCAAAAAAATACTAAAGTTGGCAGTTGTATTTTTCAGCTAGAAGCATTTCATCTTTTACAAGATTCTTTGTGCAAATTAAATGTGGTTTCTTCTAAAAGGTGTGCCTGCTGCTTCTTTGGTAACCCCTGCCGATGTCATCAAGACAAGACTGCAAGTGGCAGCTCGCGCTGGTCAGACAACATACAGTGGAGTTATTGACTGCTTTGGAAAGATTCTACGGGAAGAAGGCCCTTCGGCTTTCTGGAAGGGAGCTGGAGGTGAGAAATGCACTCTGACTGTTAAGGCTGACCCCAGACCTGCAAATTAGCACTTGCGTTATTCAGGACTCAAATTATAGCAGTATTTACAAGGTCTGATTCTGAAAAGCATTACGTTTTGTTAAAAATATTTAGCTTCTCTCCTGTCAAACTTTTCTTTGTTTGACACTGTGATTTGTAATATTTAACAGCTCGCGTGTTCAGATCTTCACCCCAGTTTGGTGTTACTTTGGTCACTTACGAACTTCTGCAGAGATGGTTTTATGTCGATTTTGGAGGCCTGTAAGTCACATACTTGATTTTTAGCTCGCACAAAAAGCCTGCCAAGTTAATAAACCCAAAATCTTGCTTTTTTTCATGCACGGGACCACTTGGTGACTTTAAGCACCTGTACTTAAAGTTACAGGATGCAAAAAATTCCCCGTCCTTATATAACTGAGAGAAACTTGCATGCAACTTCTAAACAGATGAGGTAGATAAAGAACCATTTCATATTTATTTTAATACACTACGTACAAATTTGTATGTCCACTGTAGCAAGATATTTTGTCCATTTTCCCAGTGTCACCGGAATTTAAAAGAATTTACAAAGCTATCAGTAAAAACGTTACTTCAGCCTTGGCCTTGATTTCCCATTAAGTAGTGGTCTGAACTCACAACTTTAATTGACCATAGAAGTGAATTAATTAAGGGTCAGCTTTAACAGTCTTCCATACTCAGACAAAAGCCTTAAGTATTTAGATTTTGTAAAGTTATTCAAGATTAAGAAAACACTTTAAATAAGGGCTTTTTTTTTTTTTTCTTTCTTCAAACAGCAAACCTTCTGGATCAGAACCTACCCCAAAAACTCGAATTTCAGATCTTCCTCCTGTTAACCCTGAGCATATTGGTGGATACAGACTTGCTACAGCTACGTTTGCTGGTATAGAAAACAAATTTGGTTTATATCTTCCAAAGTTTCGATCTCCTGGCATCGCCTCAGCTCAACCAAAAAAAGTAGCAGCTGAATCCTGAAAAGATGTTTCAGCCTAACAAAGCGATGCAGTGGAGAAAGTTCACAAGAGTAGTACTGTATTTTTTTTTTTCTCCAGTCAGCTGCATGTTGTTCTAGCTGAACTGAGCTTGCAAATCTAATTACTCCTTTCTAATATTAATATTTACCTGCATTTATTTGTTTATTTGCACACAAGGAACTGATTGAAGCTGTGGTTCTATGCCTTGTTTTAACCAGCGGCAGGAATCTGTAGCCTAGACTTTGCCTTGCACAGCTCGCTTTTAATGTTACTGTACATATTGTACATCTTTGTACAGAGACATCATGGCATCTATACACGTACATTTATAGAACGGGTATTGCAGTTCAAAACAGTTTGAAATGTACAGAATGTTTTGAAGGCGTTTTATTAACAATCATGTGACAATAAAACATTTAAAAACACTTAAGTCAGCTCACTTCTTTGTGTCTATAGAAAAGTTGTCCAGTGTGATTTCTCACCCTCCCCCACCCCTGACTAAATTTTGATCTGTGACCTGTAAAAAGCAGATGCACCCATTTAATGAAGGGACAGTACAGGACATAGCCTCTGAAGGAATGCATTTCACTGCTAGTTGCAGCAAAGGTATTAATGTGCTGGCTTGTGTTAAAGAACGCAGTAGTTAGATGAGCACATCCAATATTTTATTCTGCAGAGCTACTCTGTAACAAGGAATTCCCTCAAAATACATGGTAATGCTAAGTGTGTAATAAATCTTACCTCTAGGGTAGCACATGTAAAAAACAATGAGATATTTGCCAGTTATTAGCAGACTCAAAAAATCTTTACAAGATTTACTACTTTAAGTGCTTTTTTCCCCAGAATGGAAAAACTTTTTATAACAAAAATGGAAGCATTCTCTTTATTTTTAGATTGTTTACCATTGAAAGAT
>VZTL01059834.1:0-14485 GCA_013400535.1 Scopus umbretta
CTTTTTAAGCAATTTATTAAATATAAGGAGCAAAAACTAAGCCAAAGGTTTCAGTTTTAGTGATATTTGACAGCTGGAGAAATGCCAAGGCTAGCAATTGCCAAGCAGAAGCAGTTCTGAATAGAAATTTAAAAGAAAAAAATTGATTTTTGTCAAAAAACCTTTCAAAAATCATGCTGAAGCAAAATATTTTTCTCCCATCAACTTCGCCAAAACATGGCCTTTTATTTAGAAATCCTTTCCCTTTAGAAAATTCAGATTCTTCAGACTTTTTATGTTTAGTTGGCCTTGAAAGTAGGAAAAGCTGTCCAGTACCTAATTAATCTAATTTCTTCAAAAACCTGCCTGGCTACAGTGCCTTATGAGCGACCTCAGAGATAGCACAGGTTTTTCTCCCACCCAGGATGCATACTGCTGCAGGGTGCAGTTCTCAAGCTTCATCATCACTGCACAGGTATTCATAATGATACAATTTTCAATCATAGTTTTATGCAACGTCACAGAATTTGATGCACCTCTATTAATACAAGTAATTTTAAGTATTGCTGAAGAATTCCTTGTATAGTTTGCCATCAGCAGTAGCATTAAAGCAAGTGGGTAGGTCTGAATGAATGATCAAACCTTCCTGATACTAATTCCACAGTTCATGAGGAGGCAGTGAAAGCAGTAACGGGATGCATGTCAGACTAAGCAAAGCATTCAGGATATGTCTAAGCAGAAAAGCGAAACGATCATTGCACAAGAAATGCCCAAATGTCTGAAAGATTTTTATGACAAGAAGGAGTACTGAAGAATGTGATAGTTCAGATAAGCTTCTTTTTGTGTTCTGATAAAAAGAATCTCCCTGGTGCCTGCCTTCATTTATCCTTGTATTCTCCAAGTGTGTGATTTTTACAATCTCTTTGTTGCTGTAACGCTAGTTGATTGAAATTCTCAATTTGTAGATCTCCTTGAACATGTTTATTCAGGGGATGGGACTTGCACAAAACAATACACTTGTATGAGGCAATCCCATCGCATCAGCTTTCATTAGCATTTTTAGATTGTCTAACTGGGATACTTGTCAGTGATTTCTGTAGTTCTCGTGCTCCTACAAAAGGGCCTCGACTGTTGTGTGTCGATTTTTGATACTACATGGGCCTTAGCTTTGCCGTGATGTCCAACTTAGATGAGCATCTGATGTGCCACAACTGCAACTTTTCTCCACTAATACAACAGGATATTTTCAGTACAGGAGCCGAAGTCTTTCTTTGTATGAGTATGTGATACAGCTATTGGGTTTTTTGTTGGTTGGGGTTTTTTTTCCTCAATGTATGTTTTTTAATTAAAATACCATTATTACTATCTATTTCAACTTCATAAGTTTATCCACATATCACAGCTTACTGCATTGGTCTTCTCCACAGTATGATGCAGAGTGCCTGAGTTAGTTTCATATTTTCCACACCTAGATGATGGGTGTATCCATTCCCCTCTCTGCCACATTGCATGTCTTTAAATCTATCATGAGTCATTTTTCTTATGTGGAAACTAGTTAACATCTTGGGAACAGATTGCTTGCATTGTCTTGATATTTTTTTTGAAGTAACCAGATGCTGTAATTACCATGTATACGGTTCTTTTTGCCTGTAGGTTGTCAGATAGTAACCCCCATCACTTTGATTAACAGCATAAAGTTCATGTAACCAGTAAAAGATGAGACAAATTTGTTTAGGAGTCTTTGAATGTAATAGGAAAAAAGATCTGTCCTGAAGGTAAAATGAAAACAGACCTAATTCAAATAATTCATGCTAGAATACTTAATTCCTTTTGTTTTTAGTGGTACTATTCTTTATTTGAAATTCACTTACCTTTAATTAATTTTGTTTATTTTTTATCAAGTACATACCAGTACTCTGTGTTGGTTTACTGCAAAATACATCTTGTTCTCTATACCACTGTACACTTTGATTAGATAGTTACTAGTGCCTCATTTCTTCAGATTTTTTTCCCAAGAAGCTGAACAAACTGGATTGCTATTAAGAAAAGAAAGATAGCTCATTGTTAATTACTTTTTAGGTGACAAGAGGCAATAAGTGTTCTCTGAGATCTGATTTAGTAAGAGCTGCATACTCAAGCAAAGGGAAGGAGGAACAAGGCATCAAAACATGAAGACACTTACAAGGAATGAGTTAAATCAACTGGCTGTCCTCCTAGCCATTATTGGTAATTTTTTCATAGGCAGATTTACTTATGAACAGTGTCATCTTGAGTGTATTTTAGTTGGTCCTTATACAATGTCCACTATAGTGCAATGCAGCACCTTTTGGATGAGAGAGACTTCTTATATCATCCTTTCATCAGAAGCTTTCTGAGATCCAAACACATTGTGTCATGTTTTAATCATCAGTCTTGGCTATAGCATGTTCCAAACAGCTAAGACAGATTTTCTTGTGAGAGATATTAAAGAAAGATAAGGAAGAGAGAATTCAATGGAATGTGTCATCAGTTAAAATGCCAGATGCATGCACAATGAACGTGCTTGATTTGAGGATGGTACTCAAATCAAATCCAAAAACAAGATTGCAGTTTTGCTTTGTGTAAATGCAATGTTTAATTCATGACATTTGGTTACACCTTTTTTCTTTGTCATAGTCTGTCTATTCGAAATATTTTTTCCTATAACCATGTAAGTTCTTTTCAATTACATGATGATGAATATCATAATCTTCTCTCCTAACTTTTAGCTCAGTATGTTGTATGTTACTCAGCTGTGACTGCAATTATAAAGTGACAGAAAACTATTACATCTGCAAAATATAGTTTGTTTGTTGGGGTTTTTTTTCCTACATTTTTACTAGTAATGGTGGACCACTGATAAAAATAGCAGTATCAGTAACCCTTGAAGTCTATGTGAACTGCCTACTAGTGTCAGGGGAATATAATAAAATGGATAGTTACAATAGAAAATCTTGTTTTACACCCTTCTCTCTAAAATCAGGAAGAAGTGTAACATTAATGTCACACAGGAAATAAAGAAAAAAATAGATTATCAAGTGGAACAAACCTTGGGAGCCATTAGAAGTCCAGGTGTCATTAGCAGAACTAGGTATGTGCCAGTCAAACAAAAGAGAGACCCCTGTTTTGTTTTTTTTATTTGGTTGGTGGTTTTTCTGTATTTCAGGAACCTTTGAAATGAAGAAGCTAAAAACATATTTGTTCCTCTGATATATTATCCCTTTATGGACAGACCTCTTTTTTTTGTTGAGTAACATCAGTCCATACTGTTAATGAAATGAATGTTGAGTTGTGGGAAAGCATGTGGCTCCAAAAGCAATCTCCACCTTGGGGATCAGTCAAATAAAGATGGTTAAAGGAAGGTTTTCATTTTTTTGTGATTGCTGATGAACTTGGTTAAGTGTTAACACCAAAGGTTCCCAAACTGTGGTTGCTAGACCACGTTAGTAGTCTGTGAATTAAACCACTAGACCACACAATGCTTAGGATGTCAGTTGCTAAGTTAGATGAGATGGTAGTGTGAGGTTTGAGATACATTAATTGCTAACGGTGGACAGAACAATCTTCTTATTGTTGTGTGTGGGGAGAAGCAGCGGGGCAGGGCAACCACGCAGTAGGAATTCATAGCCAAGGACAGAGCAGCCTGAACTAAGAACATCTGGAACTAAGAATCAACAGGGAAATGTGAGAGAGGACCAGAAACTAGGGCTCAAGGCTGGGGAGATGGGAAACAAGTCCAGGACAGGTGCAGGTTTTTCAGGTAAGAGAAGAAATCCAATTAAGACAGGAATGATGAAAGGAGACAGAGGCAAAGATCGTAAATGGTTTGAGTAGGCTGTGTTGCCAAGCTGCTTGTTGTGAGGTCTCAGTACTGTTGTACATAGTGGGAATCACAGAGAAAAGGACCTTCATCCCAGCTTCTGTCTCATCTGTTGCTCACTCATGCTGCGTTGTCACCTAGCTTGTTTTGCCTCCTGAACTAACATAGGCTTAACAGTGATTGAAAGGCTGGATGGCTTTAATTTTACAATATCTTGTGATATCAGTAAGCAGAAACACAGCTCTCTCCACACAGCATTTTTATGAGGTTCAGTTTCATTAAAATTTTTATTTTTTCCATGAAAGAGGCAGGAGCTTTAGCTGCAGGATATGCCATCTGGAAAGCAGCCAGCTGGAGACCTTGAGTTTTGCAAAATCCAAGGCATTCTTACCTGCTGCAAAGGAGCTAAGCAAGGATGATGAGGGGCAAACAGGAGGTGTTTGCAATCTGCCTCAACTCTAAAAAAGCTTCTCAGGAATCTTATTGTCTTTGTAAAGAAATTTTGAAAAATTAGCAATCTCCAAACGAGAATAAACAGGCCACCCCCTCAAACCACGCACCAAATTGAAAAGCAATTCTACATCCATGCAGTTTCTGCCAGGCTGAGGTTGGTATCAGTCAAAATGTTGCTGGACTTCAATACATTACTGCCACTGTGGCAGTCAGCACTGACTGAAGTAAAAACCCAAACTACTGTAATGCATTGCTGGCGTGTGTTCTAAAGATGTTGAGGTTATTTATTTTCTGTTAAGCTCTAACAATTTAGGTGAGTGCAGTGTGATCAATTTGCATAGTACCTCCCTCGCAACCAAAATCCAGTGATTTTTACAAAACACAGTGTTCTGGGTGATGACTGCCCTATGTCTTGTTCACAATATTGTATGTACTCCACAGGTTGAGATGACTGTTTTGGGCAAACAGAATAAAGATGTTGTTATCTAATACTTGTATTCTGAAAGTCAGATGGATGAATGAATGTCACTCTGGGAGAACACTTTATTTCTATGCTGGTAAAGCAGATTAATATGGAAAATCTTGTATTGCATTCTTTTTCCTGTATTTCTTTCTGGAGTTGTAGCCTTCTCTTTTACTGCCAGATTATTTACTTCAATATTGACTTCAGTTCAATGATTATATATATATACATAAGTGTGAATTACAAAAAATGTTTTATAAAGTAATTAGTATCTTTGATGGGTTAGAAATTGAAAAATACGAAGTGACTGGAAAAAGTAAGCAGAACATAGTTCTTTGTTAGTCCATTATTCTTCTAAAAAAGCGGTAGCTAAAAATACTATTTTGCCGGGGCTTACACATTTTAAATAGAGGTGAAAGAAATGTCGTCTTTATTTTTTTAATCTCATGAATGGGCGAAGAAAACTGCTGCGAGCTGTAGTCAATCACAGGAACTAATTGACCCAAATGGCAACAGGGGAAGCAAGGTTAGCCACTGTACTTTTTCTCAAGACTATTCTGCTCCATCCAATGAGTTGTGCTGCAATTAATAGTCACATTAACACAGATTTCAAATATGTTTTCACCAGTTTTTAGAAAACAAAATGTAGGAATGGGAACATTCACTTTGAGATTCCTAACTCCCCATCCGTTTGGTATTATCTCTGTGACACCTCCCTGTGAATTGCCCCACTGCATCTCAATTGAACGTAAGACACATTACTCCCCTTCCCAGTCTGAAGCTATCACTGTTGCTGCACGGTCGTAAACAACTGTTTTGGTCCAGGCGAGAGGCAGCTGTTATGAATGGTGGGTAAAGGGTTTGCATTACCAAGTTTGATTGCTTAGTGTCTAGTGGGTTTGGGACAAGTCTCAAAAAAGACAAGAAGTGCTATGTGCTATACTGAAATAGTGCGGACTTCCCTGTAATTAACTGTACCCTGCCACTGACCCAGTGGGCTCTGATGGACAGTAGGACTGGAGTGCAGGTTTCCAGGCATCACATATGTTAAAATGGTGACCTTTTAGCCTATGGACCTCTGCCAACTACCTCTACGCTGTGCTGTGCCTTTTCTGCGTTTTAAAATGGTCTGCCAATAAGTTAATGTACCTGCTGTCTTGCCCCCAGTGAGATTTGTGCCTAGTCTTTCAGCGGTCTCTCCAGTAATGCTGCTCACATTTTACGGTTTTGATTCTCTCATAGTGTAGATTTAGTTTTATTTTTCTCTAGATGTTCCCTGGAGCCAAAACAGAAGGAAGGGGAAATCTTCGCTGTAAAAGTCTTATATTTATGAGGCTTATGATGACAGGGAGGGGGAAGATCCTTAAAAAATAACTCCAGTTGTTTTTAAACCTTTGTTCACATTTTAAAATGATCTGTGGAACGCAGTTTGGCATCTAGAAAACAAAGCAAAAAAATCTTGTGATGTTATTAATAAAGCAGGTGGCTCGTCTTTCAAAATCCCATTTTAGCTAGGCAGTGATTTTCAATGAAACCTGGCATGTTCATTTTTGCCAGACTTAGCAGCCCCTAAGGCCTGTTGAAAGTCATCTGAAAAAAAGCCTTCTTAATAGATCAGTTTTCTTTGCTGAAGCTGTAGCATCTCCTGTATTTACAGAGATTTGTTTCTTTTATATCTGTATCAGTTGAACAGCAGGCTAACTGTGGTAACATAGATTAACAAAGTAGGCTAGTTATACAACACTGAAAAACGATATATCCTGGAAACCATACGGTGAATACCTTTATATATTGGCAACTATAATTTCATGTTTCCATTTATTGTAAAGAATAAATCCTCGGGAATTTATTGACATAATTGATGTCAGCTGGGGAATTGAGGCCAGCCTTGCAAATATGTTAATTATCACTGCAAATGATAGAGAGCACTGGGACAAATCCATATCTAGTTTGAATCCATTGACTTCTCTGAGCTCATAGGGTATTTTGCATGTTAATCACGTGAATTTTGTTCAAAAATGCCTCCCAGTCTCCTGGTTCACGTTTTATTAAAAAAGACAGTCTGCTAGCTGCTCATTAAGATACTCTGCTTAACAGAGTGGATAAGCAGTCATACTTTTTGAACAAGTGTGGCTATTTACTTATAACTATGTGAGCAGAATAATAATGAGTTAGGAAATTTTTATGAAAGGCATTGCTTTTGTGGTCTTGCTTCTGGCACAGAATGAGAAAAGGATGTTTTTGGTTGAGCTCAGCTATGGTTTTTATCTAAAATAAAAAAGCCATGGATCTTTCTTTGCTCTTACCTCTCCACAATCTCATTTTAGTGAGTTTAACTTTTCAAAAACTATGCCAGCTCGTGGCATACCTATCTCCATCTGGACTTTAAAACTTGCAGTGGCATTCAAGCTTTAACCATCAAACAAGTTTCAATCATTTATCAGCAGTCCTGGCTAACTGGGGAGGTCCTGGTTGACATTAACAAATGTAACACCCATCTACAAGAAGGGCCAGAAGGACTATCCAGGAAACTACAGGCCTGTCAGTCTGACTATGGTGCTAGGGAAATTTATGGAGCAGCTCATCCTGAGTGCCATCATGTGGCAGGTACAGGACAACCAGGTAGTCAGGCCCGGTCAGCATGTGTTTATGAAAGGCAAGTCCTGCTTGACTAACCTGATCTCCTTCTATGACAAGGTGACCCACTCAGTGGATAAGAGAAAAGCTGTGGATCTTGTTTACCTAGACTTTAGTGAAGCCTTTGACATCATTTCCTACAACGTTCTCCTGGCAAAACTGGCTGCTCATGGTTTGGATGGGCCTACTCTTCGCTGGGTAAAAAACTGGCTGGGTGGCCNAAAGCTGGTGAAGTGTTTGGAGCACAAGTCTTATAGAGGAGTGGCTGAGGGAGCTGGGGCTGTTTAGGCTGGAGAAAAGGAGGCCTGGGGAGACCTCATCGCTCTCTACAACTACCTGAAAGGAGGTTGTAGTGAGATGGGTATCAGTCTCTTTTCCCAAGTAACAAGTGATAGGGTGATAGGAAATGGCCTCAAGTGGTACCAGGGAGGATTAGATTGGATATTAGGAAAAATTTCTTCATGGAAAGGGTTGTTGAGCACTGGAACAGGCTGCCCAGGGAAGTGGTTGAGTCACTGTCCCTGGAGGTATGTAAAAGAGGTGTTGATGTGGTGCTTAGGGACATGGCTTAGTGGTGGACTTGGCAGTGTTAGGTTTACGGTTGGACTCAATGACCTTAAAGGTCTTTTCCAACCTAAATGATTCTATGATTCTAAGCTGGAACTTGCATCTTTCCCCTATATGCCGCACAAGCAGAAGCTATGTGGGATTAAAACAGCACTGGTTTCATTAAAACTACTTTTCTTTAATACACTTATTAATACTGCATTTTTTCAGGTTTGGGGCATATAGACATGGTTTGAAGGGCTAAGAAGAGAGGCATCACACACCTTCTTAGCTCTGTAGAGCACGCCAGCTCTTTCATGTTAGATGTGGCATCTGGGGTTCTCTTCAAACTCTTGGTACTGCAAAAGTGAGCCCTTTTATGTATCCTAGGCTGTGAGTGGGAGCTGGCAATTTGCTGAAGCTCTCCCAGTCAACCTGTTACTTGTAAGAGATGCTTACTAAGCCATAGGATGAATATTGATTGAACTTGTGAAAGGCTTCCTCACTAGGAACTGGTCTCAATAAAAGTTGGCCAGGTGTTTGAAATGTCATATGTTTTCTACAGAGGGCAAATAATGTTCCTTTTTCAGCTGTGAAATCAATGTCCCTGAGCTTTGCATTGTAGGAGAGGACCGAGATAAACTCCTGAAGGAGCACATCTAGGACTTTCCACTTGCATGACTCATGCTGCTTCAGCAAGAATAGATCTAGAAAACTGCAAAGGTGCCTATTAGCTGAATTAAACATCCTAAGTGGATCAAATAGCACTGAAAGAAATGGCATCTTCAGGTATATGAGATAAGGAGAGAATGCAATGTGAGGAACTGGAAAGTAGAAAAAGTCTGGAAAGCTATATTCTGAAGGAGGAATGAGACTTGGCGTCTCTTACCACCTGCTTGAATTCACAAGTTACTTCTGTATCCAATATACAGAAAAATTCTTCAAAGTGGCACTCTTTCTGCATCTGGCTTCTGAAATTCCTCATTTTGTGTCTAAACTTGGGTACTCAGTGAAGTGTGCTTTGAGAATTTTCTTGCATATTTGTTAGAATAATCATCATAATGAGTTCAGTAACTCTCTCTTAATGTGACTATCATTCTCCCCTGGCTTCAACAGGAAGTAATAAGTTAATTTGAGCTGATTTTTTTTTAATATGTTAACATTGTATGTGAGAGTCCATCTAAGGCACACTGTATCATTCTTTGGGGAGTTTTGCCATGATCTGATAATAAATGATAGAGCTAGCATGCCCATGTTGAGGAAGGAAATACTTCATTATGACAATATAGTGACAAAATAATTTGCTCCTTCGTTAATTAAGATTTTTTTTATAAGTTTATTTAGCTTGTGCTATGTCTGTTGGTTTGGCTGCAGATAAGTGTTGACTTTCCTCTCCAATGTACTGGCTTGATACTTCAGCTTTGCATCAGAAACTACCTATAGAAAATATTCATGTGAACTAGCAGAGATCAACACTAGACAACCTTCTTTTTTCATATAGTTTTGTTTGTCCTTTTTTTTATTACATACCAACAATTTTATAACGTGACAGACTCTCCTCTCTCCTGTTAGTTTATACATAGTACTGAAAAAATTCCTATCTACTGAGCTGTAAAGTGTGGAAAAAAGCCCTTTTCTACTAGGTGTGTATTTTAGGGTATCTGTAAGTATACTAGAGATACACTCTTCTCAGTACTGGTGAATCCATATCCACAGTGCTGGGACCCATTCTGGGCTCCCCAGTACAAGAGAGAGAGAGATGGAGCTGCTGGAGAAAATCCAGCGATGCATCACTAAGATGGTGAAGGGACTGGAGCTTCTTTACTATGAGGAATGGTTGAGACAGCTGCAACCATTCAGCCTGGAGAAAAGGAGGCTCAGGAGGATCTTACCAATGTGTATAAATACCTGAAGGGAGAGTGCAAAGAAGACGGAGCCAGGCTCTTTTCAGTGGTGCCCAGTGACAGGACCAGAAGCAATGGGCACAAACTGCAACACAGGAGGCTCCCTCTGAACATTTCACCTTTTTCACTGCGAGGATGACCAAGCACTGGCATGGGTCACCCAGGGAGGTTGTGGAGTCTGTGTCCTCAGAAATATTCAAAGGCCATCTAGATAGGGTCCTGGGCTACCAGCTCTAGGTGGCCCTGCTTGAACAGGTGGTTTGAGCAAGATGACCTCCAGAGGCCCCTTCCAATCACAGTCTTTCTGTGGTTCTGTGATTCTTTGAAATGCCGAACTTCATGATTTTGGGTTGAAATCCATGTGGAGTTAAAGTGCTTTGCATTTCCATCCAAAGTCCTCAGCAGATGCTAGTTTGCACTTGCTGAAGTGCAGTGGAAGCTACTGGACCCAACACAACAGCTTTTATGTGCATCTTTTGAAAAAAAGAATCAACATCAACAACCTGCATACCAAACTGTCGGTGTGCTTGCACTCAGGCACAGGAAAAAAACCTGGTCTCATCCACATTACTTGAGTCTGCCTCTTCTGTAGCTAGTGCCTATCTGTTTCTAAACAAGGCTGTGAATGGGTGGCCTCATGCTTGACCTCCCTGATTCACAGGACTTGATCAGCGATACCTGTCTTTGATAGAGTTACTGGTGCTATTTGATATGCTTTGCAGTGTCCCCTGTCGTCCAGCTGCTTGTCCCAGGGAGCGTGGACTCCCATTGGCCCTGAGTCATCTTTGCCATCTCTGTGCAATGTCTTTGATAACAGAGGTCTCAAATGGTGCTAGATGCTTGTGTACGCAACTGAATTGATACAAAAATCTCTTGTATCTCAGAAATACAGCCATACTGGCCATCTAATAAATTTACCATCACTGGAACATTACAGTCTTTTGTTGTTTCTGTTACCCTCTTTTTTTCTCAGGGCATATATGTCTATCTGGTGATAGATCTGGTGAATTCTGGATTTTTAAATAGCCTTCATTATATTCTTGATGATCAGTCCAGGAAGATATTTTCTTATTATTCTACTTTTCATCCAAATTAGTTTTGAGCATGTTAAAGACAGAGGACCCTTAGAGGCAGATGCGGATTTACTGGAAGGTGAAGAGGCTACAGTCCTCCCTCTCTTGGGGTGCCACTTGGTACAGCACACCTTAGCTTTTATGTGAGGGCTTCTTTGCAGCTCCGAAATCCAAACTGCAGTTGAATCCACAACTTGCGTTTAACTACCTGAGACCTTCTGATCCCCAAAGTGCTGTCAGACACCTACGGCTTGCTATTTATTTATTTATTTATTTAGGCTTATGGTAATTGCACAGGTAAATGTAGTTCTTGTGTAAGGACATTTCCTGATTACAAGTCCTGCTTACTCACAGAAAGATAATTTACTGCCTGCAGGTAGTATACCCAGGCTTCCTGGGTATCTAAATGGATCATTCCATTCCAGTGCTCATTCACTTGCTGGCCTCTCTCAGACTGCTTGCAAAAGCACTTATCCTGCAAATGCTTACTCATGTAAGTAATAATACTCTAATTAGAAAGTAAGTGGGGTTTGGAGACATTAGGATTTTTTTTAAGTGAGTAAGCACTTGCAGGGCAAAACCCAAGGGCACCAGAAATGATGATAATTTTCTGCATAGTACATTGCCTATTTTTATCTTGACGTCTGGATCTTTACATAACTTTCTATTAAACCGTTTGAGATCTTCCCTTCCTAGACCAGTCAGGAAGCCCAATGGGCAGACATTCTTATGCTTCAAAGCATTTTCTAATGACTCTCTTTTAAAATGAAATGAAACATTAGACTGAATTATAGCTGTGATCTGCTTCTAAGTTCCTTTTTAAGCACTAAATTATATCCTTCCAGTGACTGTGTCCTTTCTTCTGTCCCTCTGAATCTCACTTCAAGCTTATCAAATAACTGCTTTAACAGAAGTTTGGCATTCAGGTTCATTACTTGTCCTTTTAAAATGAGATTGTTTACAAATGTCTTCCCAACACCTAAGAACTTACATGAAAGTGTGATTGTTCATCTGCAAGGATGAAGAAGACAATGAAGATGTGTCCATGCAGAGGCAGCTTTGCCACAAAGACTAAAAGATAGTTGTCAAAGCAAAAAATTCACTAATTTGGTGAGTGGAGGATTGTGAGCTACCCAGGCAGACATTAACTGGTATGTATATGCTTGGGTTGCTGCTGCTTCTATTACCACTCTTTTTAATAGTACTCTGACTGCCTTTATAAACAAGTCCCTTGTAAGAATGCTTTCATATCTCAAACTGCTCTTGTGATTTTACTCTTCAGCTATTTTCTTCCTTCAACAGTTTATAAAGACTGTTTAACTCAAACTCCAGAAACATTAAAGCAAAGGGTGATGTTTTGCCAAGCCATATGTTCTTAAATGGTGTATTTTATGCAGTTGATAATAAATACTTTAAGGCATAGTAGCTAAAAAAAATTCCAACTTAATGTAAGCAGGCATGCTTCCAGTGATTTCAGCACTTTACATTAGGGATGAATTATAGTCTATTACTGTCTGTTTTCACTCTGGACTGGACATAGTGTTCAAACTATGTAGGTTTCATTGGCATTAGGTGTTGGGCTGGGATCTATAATAAAGTTGTTTTTTTCTATTCTACTCAAGTTGAGAATTACTTCACTCTATTTACAGCTTTATTGCTTTGCAGAAGTATTAAAACACTGATATAAAGTGTTCACTAGGTATAAATATCTTGCCTGGTATTTGACAATTTTCCTACCTCAACCGCTTTTAAAGACATTGTTCACCTGGAAACATTTTCATCTTCTTTTACATGAATGGAAAACTTAAACCTCTAATACATGCACTATTTTACATAAACTACCAACTGTAGGCCATAAAATGTCTGTTTAATTGAATCATAAACTGCAATGCAAGAGTTAATCTCCAAGTAAACAAAGCTTTTAGTCCTGCCTACTTGGTATGCCAGGGAAACATATACTACAGATTACCCCAGACAGTTTAAAGTAGCAATGGTTCCTTTATACTTGTAGAGATACCCTGCACAGGAGTTGCTTATCTAAGGAGTGGTGAGAAGAGAACAAATAGCTTGGAGTGCCAGGCTGGCAGCTGGGCCTAGTGTACTGACACTCGCTTTTTCTCCATCTAGAAAGGTTTTTCTGGGGAGTCCTTCTGCTTTCTCTTATCTTAGATGTGAAACAGGAATGATTTTAATATTGGTGGATCCTAAGTTGTTAAAAATCTTCTTTTGTTCTTATTCCTTCATTACACAGCTGTAATTCCTCTCTCTCCTACCCACGTTGTATTCTTTCCTGTGCTCTCTTCCTTTAAATAGATATCTGAGATGTGAGATGATGACATGGGGTAAAGCACACCCATACAGCTTAAATACTATTTTCACATTATTTGAAAATTGTTAAATTTGAATTACAATAAAAATCTACTTTTGCCAGGAAACTATAATCTCATCATAGTAGTCAGAATTGAGAGGTCATCGTGGCATCTTTCTGACTTTGTTTTTGGTCTTCAGATAACCAGAAATTTCTATGTGAATTGTAACCTTTAAGAAAAAGTTTTAATTCCTTGTAAAACTTTTTAATTTCCAGTTTTCCTAAAGAATATCAACATGAAACAAGGAAGATGTAAGGAAATGCCTATTACTGGAATTTTGCTCTTTAAAAGAATGCTGTATTAAATGGAGTAATATGTTAAAATGCCATAAGCAGACAAACCTAACTCATTGATCAAAGGACACGTATCAATGAGTGGAGAAGAATTTACAGCATACCTGTCATTTTAACAGCATGAAAGAAGTTTCAGGAACATGAAATCCTTATGTGATTTCTCTTAAAAAAAAAAAAAAATCTAATTTCTCCTCCCCCAGATTCTTAAAAAACAGACAGATTATAAACACACTACACAATTACTAATGAATCATCAAATGTTAAGCTTTGCTTTGCTCATCCTCCACTGGCTGTATAATGTTATGGTTTCTTGTCTCATTACTGAATGTACTTCTATGTGTTAGTCTATGCCAAGTCATTTCATGATACCATGGATTTTTAATAGTGGCATTATGATAGGCTTTTGAGGAGATTTGCCTCGATATTACAACTGTCTCTTTATTCTTCTCTAACACTATTGAGGGATCCTCAGAAAGTAGTTAATAGTTTTGTCACTGCTGTAGAAATGAACAAGATATTAAGGAAATAGACTACTGATATCTATGGCAAGAAAGTACCTACAGGGGAGCTAAGAATTATAAATATTGCTAACTACTACTATAGCTAACTACTACTTCCTTAACTAATCAAAAGCATTAGTGAAGTCTCACACCATTTTGACATATTTAAATAACGTTCTAATTTGGTTTTATCCTGTGAACAATAAAATACAGACTGTTTCCCCCAAAGTAATTCAGTTTATTAAATTCCCTGAACTATAAACCTATCTGTGCTCCCCGTGTGACTCCAAAATCACACTGCTTGGAGTGAGAGAGGATGACAAAAGAAGTTGTGTTCTAAAAGAGACCAGAAAAGGTTTAGAAAGAACAATAAATACAGAAAAATCAAGTAAAAATGAGTTATAGAGTCATAGAGTCATTTAGATTGGAA
>VZTL01059842.1:0-20952 GCA_013400535.1 Scopus umbretta
TGATCCCAAACCATTCCCAAAATCTTTGGGCTAAAGTCTTACTGCAGTTGAGGTTAATAATAAAAAAAATCCCTTATTACTTCTGTGAGAAAAGGATATCATGCCCAGTCTATATATGCCTTTCTCATATGCAGAAGGAAATACACATATTTTAAATATAAATTCTGTGTAACTTACTTTCCAGGACACAAAAGGAAACTAAGAGGGAAGAGTACACTGGAATTCCCCCAGCTAGTCTGGAGGAATCTTTAGTTCATTTAACTTTATGCACTTAGCTTGGGTAAATCAAATAGGAGCACAGTCTCCCTGTGCAGTCAGTGGAGAGGAAGTCACCCGTGGAAGATGAATCAGAGCGTTCAAGATCTCAGTTACTCACTGGAGACGCTTATCTCCTCCCAGTGACTACACAGGGAGCACAGGATGATGACATTTAGTAAGACAGAGCATCAGCTTAGAGGACTACAGTGAGTTGGCTTTCCATCCCTCTGAAAAAATCCACCGTACAGATATTTCTCCACTTATAGAAGTTATTCCACATGGTGTGACTGCAGAAACAATGTTATATGACTTAAATGAGTCCAAAAACATTTGTCTTTTGGATAGTTAAATGAATTCTTCAGCAGCTTTTGCAGTGGCCTTACAGCATCATGTTGCCATTTTGGCTAAATTCAAAGCAAATACATAAATGAATAAACTGCTCTTAACTCCTAAGTAGTTTGCAATACAGGCTGTTTATATACAGTATTAGCTGCAAAGTGGTCACACAGTCATCTGCAGATCTTTGTGGATGCTTAGCACAAAGCTAAAGCTGACTCCGAAAAAGAGAGAAAGATGATGCTGTGGTTAGTGTGTACCTGTGGCTTGTTCCCTCTCCTGTTTTCCTTCCTCTGCAACACAGGGTCAGACATGTATTCACGTTTCAGCTTCAGTGCTCAAACTATCCATGAAATGGAAAATACTGTCCTTTATTCTAGAGTGGTTGTTATAAATCATACTGGAGTTGAGCACCATCAGGGTGCAATCCACCCAGGTACAAGATCAATTGTTCTCCCTGAAAGTATTTTCAATGAAGAATCAAAGTTTTGCTTGGTGAACTCAAGCTTTCAAGCAGTTTGTATATCTGCAGAGGTGCTTACTCCTTTGCAGCTTCTTTCATCTTTTACTTCATCACTTTGTAGCTCTAATTCATCAAGCAGAACATGTAAACTTCCAGAGATAAATGAATACCGCACATTCCATCAGGCTCATGCTCCACAGTCCTTTCGGTGCCTTAAACATATGATAGTTTCAAAGGTTTGACAGCTGGCTTGAAAAGAAGCCTCAAGGCTTGCTCTCTGTTTAGATATGTTACCAGCCCACTTCTGCTTAGCTTGCAAAACAAGCTCCAATGTCTGTGTTGCAGCTGAATTTACAAGAAATTCCACAGAGGTATGAGAAGGCAAAAGAAAATCTATCCTATCATTTTGTGGATTACAAAGTCAGCCAACAAGGAGGCATCCATGCCTCTTAAACTTGGAAATTAACCATACAATCCACAGCAATGGCAGCTGAACCTTTTTTGGTCTAGAAACCATACGTAAGTTGAAATATGCTGATTTTGAGCACGCCTGAAGACATGAGCACAAGAAGGATAAATCACCTCCGAGAGCTGGCATAATTCAAACTACTCTAACCAGTGTCAGCAGTAGTCATAGAGCCTGAGGGACAGCTCAGCTCCTCAGTGAGGGGATAGGAGTCTGCACAGCGATTTCGCAGTGGTATGCAAGGCAAAGGACGTTTGAGAGAGTTGTGCTTGCAATTCCTGCATGTCTGGTTGCCACAGCTACATATCTCGTAAGTTTATGCCAGTAGTCTGCAGACACCCTGAAGATATAGGGGTGATTGAGGGCACTGCATTGCACTGGAGTCCTCTGCTTAGAAGGTTATCTTAGCTAGGGACTGTAGACACCTGCATAACAGACTTCTCTGGGTTGTGTTGTGGTTTAATACGGTAAGAGTTAAGGCAATGTTTCCCTCTGCAAAATTCAATCCTGCTTTTCCTCCTCATATGAGGAGTCCCACTGAGCCAGAGGAACAAGCTGGGCTTGTAGGTTACATGTATATCAGCCTTTGAACTAAACTCTACCTTCAGTTACATCTCTGTCAATTGGAGTAAGTCTTGCACTTCACTGCAACTAGCTGGGTTGTTTCATTGCTGTTACGGAGGAAAGATGACAGCTCTAGACCTTTTCACTCATTTTGAAGTTCCAAGAGCAGTTTCCTAGGAAAACAGCAAAGGGCCAAGTGAAACTTATGAATATTACTGTAATCATTTGGTCATCCTTGCTTTCTGAAGCCAAATCTGTTCAGAGAAATAAATATTTCTGACCAGGCTTCTATAATAAGGCATTAATTGATCAGAATTGAGCTACAGCTTTATGTAATCCTGAAATTCAGAAGTCTAAGAAAGCTTACCAATCATTTATCTGATTTACTGACCTTGGGCAAGCATGCTTTATTTTAAATTAAAAAAAAAGGTAGCAGAACTTTTCTGTGAGAGAGAGGTACAGTGTTTCTTCCAATTGGGAGAAATAGAAAATAACAAGGATAAGAAGACAGGCCCATGAAGCAAAGGAGTCTGCTGTTAACACTGTCATTTTGCTTGCTTTCCCTAAAGCAAAGGATTTTAGTATCTTTTCCTAAATAAATGTTTGTAAAAAAAAATATTTCACAGAGAAAGATGCATTAGCAATAAGTTTGGCTGAGAAGAGCAGAGAAAACCTGTGAAGGGAGAAACAACAGTTCGTGTAGAAACTTAGTTTTAATAAGCTCAAGTTTTGCCCTGCTGTGTTTTGAAACTATCTGGAAAAGCCTGTTGCATTCCACAAAGAACAAACACAGCTAAAATTACTAACGCAATGATTCTACTTAACAAACAACTTAGTACCTGCAGACTTTCTAACTGGGTGTGGAGGTGTAATTTACTTTTGGATCTTTCTGCTTGGACAGAAGCCAATGTAAACTCCCAAGCCAAGTAACCCTGATTTAAAAACCACTTTCTGAAGCTCTCAGTCCCCATGAAAGCCTGATATCTATTTAATATCCAGAGATTCAGATACAATTGAAACATTTTATCTGGAGGCTTTCTCTGAGTAAAGGCTGTAAAAGCAGAGGCAAAAATGTGCTTCAGAACACGCAAATACCTATGCAGTGCATCTTGGTCCTTCTAGGCTAATAAAAGGAAATACTTAGAAATTGAAAGTGTCTGTTTATATGTCTTAGATCATCAAGCACAGGCATGTGCATTAAAAAGATTTTTATATGAAGGCTGCACTATACTTTTAATATCTTTGCATGTCAGACATTGTTGTTTATAATTTTAACTGAAGAAAATCTCTGTGATGAGTTCCAGCCACTTTCACATTGTCAGAAAAATATTGGGAATATTTTTTGAAGGCGGAGCAATCAGACATAATAGTAAAACTTTCTACTTATGACTAAGACATGATGCCCGTTTCTGTTTACCGTTTTATAAAACACCCTTGGACATCTTTAATCTATGAATGCTGGAAAGGCTTCAAGATTCTCATTGTGCAATTGCATTGACTTTTTTTATCCCCACATACAGATTCATTTCCGCTCATCAAAATATGTGATATACTTTCATCTGGCATGTAAAATGGGCAAAACTTTAAATTAATTTAAAAATACAAGGATCTAAATCAATCATTGGAAAAGCTTTTAAGTAGCAGCTAGTCAGATGACTTTTCTTATCATTCAGCTAGATCTGAATGGTCTGTAAGTATTTGTGGCTTATCTGAAAGTATTGCTCTTTAGAGAAAAAGGAGTGGAAGGAGGAATAGTGAGCTGGGATTCTTGCCTTCTTTGTGTGACAGTCACCAGAGATGAGCGGATACAGAGGTAGGAGAGAGACAAACTGCCATTGCAAGAAGGGTGGACAGGAAGGACTGCATTCTAGAGATGGACCCTGCCATGTCTGGGCACAGTCCAGTTTATACACCCTGTTACACTCAAGGCTCTTCTAAAAGTCTACATTTATTTCAGAATCAGAAGAAAGTCACAGGCCTCATTTTCACTCAGTTTAACTTTTGCCCTTTGTTGTGTATATATATATTTTAAAATCTCACTGTATTTATTATTTTTTATTCTAATTATTCAGAATGGCAGGTAAGTAACACTTTCCATTAGCTGAGTAACACCACTCAGCCATTCCAGTTTTGTCTGTGATACACTCCGACATGTTTTCTTCACATCTCAGTCTACAAGCACGTCTGGAGTGCAAAGTGGCCCAGGTGAAAACAAAACCACAGCTATAATACCTACGATAGTGCAACCGCACCAGAGATGAGCTAATTCTGCCTTGGCAGAGCTGGGGCCAGAGGCAATGCAGTGGATCTCTAACAGCTGCATTTTTGCCAGAGAGAACTGATAAAAAAATTTTTGGAGTGAAATTCTAAAGAAGCTGCATCAAGAACTCCCCAACACAAATAACAGACTGTCAGCACCGGTGTCATTTCATCTGTGCTAATATTGCAGATGTTATAGGAGCACAGAATATTCAATAACAACTATCCTGACTTTACTGTGGTTATTTACATATTTTTACAGAGCTGTTTGTTAAAGTCTTCCTGGCTTATCTGTTAACGGAGGGAATGTTTGCTGTAGGAACTAAAAATAATTAGGGTAAATTGCAATACTAAAATTAAGCAGAAAAAAAAGCCTTTTGAAGTATTGCCCTGTGGGACTAGCTTAGACTAGTTTGGTCAGGTCTGGGAAGCGTTAGAAGACGGAGGGTCTGAAAACGCGGCGAATCTCAGTTCTGACATGAGAAAAAAGGCATTTTACCCATCTCATTGCTGACAGATGTAAGACTGAGCAAGACAGAGGCAAACCCTTCCACATTTCGATGTGGAAAAAAACCATGTGACAAGCAGGTAAGCAAAGTCTTATTCATGCTATTTCAACATTTTTAAGGCACATTTTCTCCTCAATGCTTTTTCTTATTAAGTAGTTGGTGATTTACAGAGCCGGCAGGTTGCTGGGTGCCTCTGAGAGAGGAGCACGCCAGGACAGGTGCAGGGAATCCAGGCCACTCTTGCCAGCTGAACGAGACCAAAAGGCAAAACATTGGTCTGGAGGTTCCTGCTCCGGGAACCTGACAACCAGAGGCCTGTGCTACAGGGGAGAGAGAGTCCTGTTGGACAGGAAAATGTGCTCTGCATACCAGAAAATGGCTAGGAAGAACTAAGGGCTAGTTTGCAACATTTAGGTGTAGCTATTATTAAGGAATGATGCAAATTCTTTCTTCCAGGAGGAAGCACCAGGGAAAGTGCTCGCATGCTGCTTTACCTTCTTGTAGCTGTGCCACCACCCTTCATGGGGTGGTTCCCTCTGCTTACCCAAGTGTGAAAGGCTGGACTCACCCTCTGTGAAAAGCCTGGTTTTTCATTTCAGTATGATCTCAAGTGTTTGCTACCAAAGGCAGTTTAAAAAAAAAATTGCATGTGTGAAAATGGGTGATTCATGCCTCTGTATATGTAGGGACAATGGTAGGTGAAACCTTTATCCCCTCCTTTTTATGTAAGCAGCCAGCCTACACACACATAGCTAGTAACTATGAAGAAGAAAGTAAACAAACAAACAAACAAAACCTTGTAGGCAAATGGGGACTCCCTACGGTGGTCACATTATAGTGAGGGCTTTGAAGTGGACAGAGAAGACAGTCCCTCTGTGACAAGTCCTTGTACAGTGCCTGTGTTATGTAAAGTGACCTTTGTGAAACAAAGAATCAGGCCAAAAATGTTCAAAATTCACTGTTTCTGGTATGTACCGCTTGTAAGAATTCATGATGACCAGTAGCATGAAATGCTAAAAGGTACCTAAGGGAAAGGATGTTCTTTCTAAGTTTTACAGCTCAAGAGAAGAACATGGGAAATACTCAGTGCAAACCTTGAGCCAACTGCTAACACAGAACTTACTCTCAGTTATACATGATAAAAGGTCATATGTGGCAATACTGTTAAATTAACACTTATAATTGCAGGGTCATGTACTACGTTTTTGCATGCATTGAAAGCTGTATATTGATTTCCTTATGATGCTGCCACCTTCAGGAATTAAGTTTTATGTAAATTTAAAGTAACTGTAGTTGTGAGATGAAATAACTGTAGCGGTAATCTAAGTTTATCTAATTTGCCAGGTATGTAAACCATCTTAGATCCACACTGGATTCCTTGTTCATCTGATAGATCATCTCTAAATTTAGCCTTCATAGTCTAAGGCTAAGAAATTCTAAGGTAATCCAAGGCTGGTTCAGTTAGTGTGCCAAGGGACCGGGTAAGGGTGTGCCATTTTAAGCAGATAGCAAAAAGCTATATGAATGTGTAAATTAAAGTAAATCAACTCGCCTTTTAAATTACCCCTGCTCTGTGTATATATTCCACCAGATGGATCAAAAGGGTTAGATGTTCAAATGTGCCTTGGAGGCACAGACTGTAGCAAAAAAAGGTGTGGAGCTGAAATGAGCAAAAGATATTTTTTTCCACCCCTTTGAACTATTTGAGATTTTCAAATGAATCCTATACTGCACTGGAATATAAAGGGGATCTTCCAAGCTTTCAAATGCCATTCATATCAGAATAGTAAATATGGTAGCCCTGTAGTTTGTAGACTTTGATAGGATGTATAATACAGTGATTTCAGTCCTTGCTTTGAACAATTAAGAACAAAGATTTGTCCCAAGATCTTTCCTGTTCCAAGAAAGTAACTTAATCAGTTGGCTATTTTAAACTATGCCTTGCTCAGGCTCTTCTGTTACATCTCTTTAACATACGAATGAATCTTATAAAAACTATGTTCACAGTATCACAAGGGGCAATATTAATTTATCTAACTTCTTCATGTCTGTGATGTAGATGACTACTTCTGAGCTAGTCACACAGGTAACCCAGGGTCACCTGGTCACCATCTGTAGTCAGTGGAAATAGAGTAAATACGATCCAGGCCACATAGGACAAAATTAATCTGACCGAATGTAGGCATCTAGTTTAGGATGAGACATACCCATCAACTATTGGCCAGATCTCTGCTGACTATAAAAAAAGCCTAAGCTCAGATGTTAGTGTCAGTGTAGTAAACATTCATTTAGTCAGATGAGTCTCACATAATTCTGCACATTAACTAAATTTCAGGGATTGTTTATGATACTCACCTTGGGTGTCTGGGAACAAAGGTTAAATGTTTGCTTTACTAATTTTCTCACATCCTCCTAACCTATCAGACCTGGTCCACATTGTAAAAACAATTCGATACTTTTTGGTCAGCAAACCTGATTCTATGACTGATCTGATTTTTGTAGGATATAGCTTCAGCTTGGGTTTGTGAGCAAGTATTGTCCCAGTTCTTTCTCTGTCCTTTAAACCATGTTTCAGCTGAAACAAGAAATTGCATGTATAAATTTTATTACTTAATTCTCCTACAAATTTGCTCAGAAATTGAAACTTTCCTGCCTAAAACTGAGTCTGTGCAATAAGAAAAAGCTTTCAGCTTATGCAAGGTATTTTTTTCTCATATCAGAAGTAGAATTTATCCTTACTTACTTTCACTTTTTTAAAAAAAATGATGTAATGAGTATTATGGCATCCATGTATCATAACTTCCAAGTTATCATAAGGGAAAATATGTAAATATAATGAAAATTATTATTATTCCTTGTTAGCCAGTCCCTATCTTATGCTGCCCATTTTCCAGATAATATAGTAAACAGAAAGTTAATTTTCTTATAGGAAGAAAAAAACCCCCAACAACTCTGTAATATTCTTGCATACCCTACAGATTTTATCTGCTTCTAATATCTGATGATCTCAGTTTTGTAATTATATATAGGTACCTAAAATAAGACTTTGCTTTGAACTGCTTGAAATGCAACATAAAGGAACTACACACTCCAAATGCAGTATTAACTTGGCTTGCTATAATATTGGAAGGTAGCATGCAGATAAATTAACTGTGGGACAGAGGGTTAGTGCCTTGCCCAAGGCTATACCACAAACCCAAGAAAGCCCAATTTAACTTCTTGCTCAAGCCAGAGGGATTCTTTCTGGTGACTTCAATAGGAATTGACCTGGATCCAGAAAAGAGGGAATGCTATCAGGCATCAACAACTTTACCTTAGTAGGAACCTGAGACAGATATGTTTTTGGAGAGTTACTTTCAACAGCAAGGGAAGAGACTTGATGATGTAAATATATGGATGCAGCCTCACCCTCAAATACTTCCCCTTCTGAATATGAAACAAATGGGTTGCAGTATAAGTTTTCAAATATTTCCCTTTCCTTTATCATTTGGCCACCACTTCTGTTGTAGCAGTATTGCACCTCAGGTGTAACAGCATTTTTCTTTCTCTTTTTGCGTGAGTTTAAGAAGAAGAGTGTGAATGAACGTGGAGATGGCAGAGGAATCTGATCAGCTGTAAACCCTGTGGAATAATAACAATTTTCATTTTAGTACCTTCTAACAGGAATAAACATTTTGTAGTTACAAGGCAATGTTTTTGTCTTCTCCAAAACCAAGAGATAACTTTGGTTGATTGCACTTTTCTAAGTCACTATATTTTATACAAGAATTCACGGAAAGAGAAATAAATACAAATAAAGACAATGACATGGCAATCCAGAAGAAACTTCAAAAGTTATGTGCATTTTTATAAATACATTTTTTTTTCTGTTAAGAATCTGAAAGTTGTGCAAAAAAGCTTGGGTATGAGTTAGCTCATGGAATATGTCCTTCTGGTTTCACAATTACATGCAGTAATAATAATTTTACCATGGGAAGGGCTAATTTCTAAGTCCAATAGAAAAAAAAGATCCCTGCAAGATATTTTCCAGTATAGTGGATTACCTCAAGAACATGATTTCATCATCCCAGTATCATGACCTTATTCAATAACTAATGTATCAAAGGTTTGGTGAAATGCCATCTCCAGTCCATTATCTTCAGGATGAAAATATTTCTTTTTTTTTAGTTCTTTACCTCTCCCTTTGCAAGAGAAGGAGAAAGCTCTTTCTCTATAAATTAAAACATTAGAATGAAGAATAAAGATTTTTTTTCAGAGGGGGTTTCATTTTGTACAGTAATTCAAGTTAAAAGTACAGATAGTTGCAGTCATAACTGAAATGTGTGCTTTATTCGTAATGTGGAGTAATATTCATCCTTGCATCTACTAAACACACAAACAAACAAAACCAAACAGTCAACAACCCCAGCCATGTTTCTTACATTTTTGGGTTTTGGTCGCAATACATCTCTCAGGAAGCTAACAAAATGCATTCAGGCTTTATATAAATCAGCAATTATGCCTGGTTAGTTAAAAAAAATCCAAAATTTACAAAATGAAATCACAGGTAAGTGAAATGGTACTTTAAGTTTATGGAGCTCAGAAAGCGTGCGGATGAGTTGCAGTCTGACAAGCATCTGATAACACAGGAATGTGGGGTCTAGTTTTGAACCTTTAAAAAATGAGTGATGAGTCTACAAAATAACAAATAAACCTGTTTTTCAGTAGGGAGAAAATAACTTATTATGAACCAGATAATCTAAATATAGACAGAAATGAGACAAAGAGTTAACACTGAAATCAGCCAGTCCAAATATAGGGGCACTTTAAGTAAGCCTTTTTTATATGCATTTCAGATCAGTTTTCAGCTATGTAAAGGTATGGACTGAATCTAAGTCTACCACATAATAAAATGTTTCTTTTTTCTAGACAGAGGAATTTACTGTTATGAGTTAAGAGGTTGAAGCCCAAGGCCCAGGAGTTCTCATTTTTTGTTCTCTTCCCTGACATCAATCACTTCTGCAATCAAAGAAGTGTGGCAAGACACACCACTTCCCAGGATCTGTTTTTCCCTCTGAAAACGAAATGGACCATATGACTGTATTTAAAAACCCATTGTGAGTAGTTAATGTTTCCGCAATGCTTTAAGCTTCTCCAAAAACAGACTTGCAAGCTATGGTATCCTATCAGTATTACAGAACTCCACTATTTGGCAGTCATAAAGTCCTTGACAGCCTTCACACATAGCATGTTCAAGGTTCTTTGGAAATATAGGGTTAAATCAGGGGGCAGGTGGATGACCGAGGCACAAGGGAAGGGAAAGGGACTGCTAGTAGGAAGGGCTGTGGTGGATTTGGCTGCTTCTGTCAAGGGGGACCAGTGGTGCTCTCAGAGAGCTGTAGCTCTCTGGGAGTTAGGGAGGGATGGGAGCAATGGTCCAGGAGGGTGAAGGTAAGGAAAGCAAGCTAGGTGGCCACACTGCCCATGTTCAGGGGCTTGGAGATGCTCACAAATGGCACAGAAAAGGGTCTTCCTCTGTTTTGTCTCAGACCACCTCACCTCTCTATAGAGATCCTCCCACAGTTTCACTTATCTCAAAACTACTTCCCTCCTCTTCTACTTTCTTCTTCCTGCAGCAGCTTTGAACAAGTTACAGTGCTTCCCCTGGGTCTCCTCTTCTTTGGACTAAGCAATAGAAGTTCTTTCAAACTGTTATCATACACCAAGTTTCTCAGGTCTTTGATCAACCTTGTAGCTCTCTTGTAGGCATCTTACAAACAACCCACATGAAATGAAGCCTTATCAGAGATTAGGAGGTCTGAAAGGTGGGTTGCATATCTTACAAACAGTGCCTCTGTTTATATATAAGTGTTATCAGAATAATAATTTTGTTGTTCCTACTGGTTGTTTTTTTTGCAGTAGTTGAAAACCTTGGATCCAATTCAGCTTGTGATCCTCAAAACCTTAGAGCCTATTTTGCATATTTGTTACTTACTTAGCCATTCTCCATCTGGTATTTGTGAAGCTAAGTATTTTAATCTGGAAGCAGAATATTTTTGACGTAACTCACACAGGTGGAATTACTTCCTCCTTTAACATTTAAAAACTACATATATTACTGAATAATGTTAAACCCAAACTTGCTGTTGTTACACTGAATAGAATTCTTTCACATTGCTATGTGTTTTCTAGTAGTGAATGTGTATTTTGAGCTTGAATGTGTTTATGTGCATTGAATGGAGTACTTTTGTATGTGGAAATCATGTTGATAAGTTACTACTAGCATTTGTACTTCAACATGCATGTTGCAGCTTGGTTTTCGTAGCATTCAGCTAACACGGATCAGAGCATTCCTCGTTCTTTTCAGTACCTATTAGCCTTGTTTAGGAGTACAACACATCTGCATATCTCTGAAAAAAAAGAAGGAAAAGAAAGCCTAAATTGGTAAGAAAGCTTTTTGTCTTTATAGTTTTCTGAATGTGGAATACATTTGCTATTTGACATTCATTTACAGATTATCGTTTTCATCTGGCTTTTTGCAAAAAGAGAGATAAGTATGGCCAAAACTGTCTGGAGGTAGATTTGGGTTGCTAAATCACTCCTCCTGGATTTCATTTAACTGCACAAAGGACAACTGAGTGTTTCAGATCTGAGTTGGATTTTATATGATCTCTGAGGGAATGGTTATCATTAAAGTGATAAATACACCTGGAAAACATAAACAGTGAAAAGGACAAGCTGTCTTCTTCAGATTTTATGTGGTTTGATATAATGTAAATATAGTAAATTGTGAAGAAATGTATCAGTGAGCTCTGGAGAACTTCAGAGATTGTGCAGAACGTTATGGCACACAGCCTTTAAATAGAGAACAAGATACTGCTTGTTGCTCAGCTTTGACTGAATAACACAGTCCAAGAAAACACCAGAAGAATAGTCTTGACAAGTTACTCTCTACTTACTTGGCTTGAAATCCAATGTGTTTCATCATGCATATTCATATTTTTGAAGAACAGTGAGTAAGCTTTTCTCAGTTCACTTTGTTACTATCAATGCTATCACGAGCTGTTTCAAAAAAAATCAACAGTATTATGCAGATGTAAAAAGGTGCAATGGATTAGGAAACAAGGCCCACTCTGCTTACAGTTGTTCACAGAAGGTGCCATTAAGTAGTTATTCTCTACTCTACTACTCTCTACTACATCTTTCCTTGCACAGTCATTTATAAAGTGAGAAGTAGCAATTATATATTTCATACTACAAGTGTTTATAACTGTAATTATTTTCTGGACACTTTCCACAAGGAAAAATGACTACATAAGCTAGAGAACTTGATTCTGAAGGTCATTTTGACTAAGTAAGGACTGTGGCATTTGAGTGTCAATCAAAATATTTTGGAGGACTGCAAAACAAGCTAAATTGTTCTGGAGACATCTTCCCTTTTATTCTTCAAAGCATTTCCTGTCTGAAAGACTACTATGGCCAATGACATACAACATGATCATGCTTATAAAGTAGGTGTGAACGACAGTGCTCCTGGTTGGCTAAAAATTGTTCATTATATATTACGCTGACCAATGATACTGGAAGTAAGGACAAAAATAGCTAATATTTCTTATATAAAATGTGTTACTGAAATCTTAGGTGTAATTAACTCTTTCCTAAGAGTAATTTCTTGGATGAAAATAAATTATGTTTGTTGACAATAATTAAATGAAATATTAAATTTATGATACAACAATTTAACATTTTATTATCTCCTAAATTCAGTCATACCTTGAGAGGCTTCTTCTTTAATCATGGTTGCGCCATCAGCCATTTTTGGCTTCAGTTTGTAGAGAATGTGCTGCCACACTTGGAGAAAAATCTTTTGTTTATTAATGACTGGAACTGAAAGAGAGAGCACCTAGAGCCTCAGAACTGTCCCAGAAGACAGTACTGTACTTAAAGACTGACAAAGAGTAATCAAACAACAGATAAGGACTGAAATGCCATCGGGTAGTAACCAGACAAACACTAAAATCAATTTTTGACAAACATTTATCTTTTGCATACCTGGAAGGAAGTAATTATTAAACATAAAAAACCCTGACAGATTTCCTGCAGTAAATGCAGGCTCAATTAATTATTTTCGAGTTTTTGTAGGCTGACCACTAATCTCTCGTACAACAAAAAATTGTTTTGAAATGGTGCTATAGATCAAAGAAGAATTATCTACTCTAAATGATCAAATATTAGTATTAACTATCCCATAAAACAGTGTTTGAAGCAGCGAGAAGGCTACACAAAGGACTACAATTGTCACCTTGTTTTTACATTCATTATCTATTTAGCAACAGAATGAGAAAAAATTATTTTGTCAGGTGTTTTTATTACCAACAGTAAATTTAAGTCACATTCCATTTGCTCTGGAGGAAGAAAAGCACAGAATATTTGATGGGCTTCTACATTAGATCTATCGAGGAAAAAAAACACACTAATAAATTACAGGCACAATCCAAAATGCCATAAAAAAGTTACAGTATTCTAATTTTTGCATTTGTAGAAACACTGAATTTTCATTTGTCAGCTGAAGGGATATGATCATTTTCATACGTATATTACTGATTGTTTAAAAAATAACTACATGCTTTGCCTGCTGTTTCTGCGAACTTTGTTACTGAAGCTGGTATCATACTGACAAGAGAAGCACCCTGCCACCTTGGTGTGTTTTGCTGAGTGCTCTGTTTTTTCCTAGGTCTCACTCCAGAGTATCTAGCCCTCTGCATATTTGATGTAGAGCTGTAGCCCTCCTAGAACTAAGGGATGCCCTAGGTGACAGAGCAGCTAACGCACCCTGAGCCCTGCTCTGGCACCTCAGGTGGACTAGGATGAGCCCAGTGTTGCCAGCAGCTGGCCATGGACCCATGTGCTTCCCTAGGGAAAACATGGAGATTGTGTCTACTCTGAGGAATTGGGTAGGAGGGGTGTTAGTATATATTCTACCTACATTATCAGTCCTAAATAGCCCAATAAAATGGTATTAACAACAAAGACCTTTTGTTTGCCTGACTACATAGAAATACTTCCAGATGAAATGATTCCTGTTTGTGAAAAAAAAAAAAACTGCTTAGAAATACTTCTGGAATAAATCATTCTTGCTCACTAATCAAAGCAGTTGTTTTTTGGGTTTTTTTTTTTTTTTTTTTTTATTTTTTATTAAATGGCATGTGATTACCAATGCAGGAAACCTTTTACTTATAATAATATTTGTGATTTTGATATTTATTCACATATGTATTGCATGTATGTTGCATATATGTTGTACATATGCATATAAAATCCATATGTAAAAGACACATTTTGAAACAAATAAAAAAATATTTCTTATTTTAACTAACTTAGGTGAGCAGTGGGCTGTATTTACTGTCTGAAGGTGATAACCACATAAAACATGGCACAATCCTATAGTATTTCACATGGCGAGACTGAATTGTTCTTAACACCATGGAGGTGAAACGTGAGCCTCCTGTGAGTGCCAAGGAGCCCGCACCTGCAACCATCAGCACAACCTGGAAATCAGCTCTGCCTGCTTCTTTGAAGAGGTGATCACAGCTGTAAGTGAAAGAGAATATGTGAAGAGGAGCCATGGCATAGCTCACCACAGCAAGTTAGGTACAATCTCGCCTTTCTAAAGTGAATCTTATTTCAGACTCTTACAGACGAACCAGCTGGGACAAAGTAACAACTTAACTTGTTTAACTAGTTTTGTTTTATTTAGAGTAAAAGGTAAACCTGAAAGCTTAATCTTCTTTTCCTGTATTTTCTCAATCCTGTTGTGCTCTCTAGCTTTTTTCCCAGTTCTAGAATTACAGGCACCTCATACTAAAATAAATGCTGAGACGTTTTAAAAGGATAGCACTGGGGATGTCCGCCCCACCTTTCTGCTCGTGGTTGCCTCCCCACAGCCAGCTCACAGAAGTGGACGTGAACCAGTTCCTCAAGCCCGGCAGTTCAGAGCCTGGCGCGTTACTGTCAGCCCAAGTGGATGTTGGCTAATGCACCCGACTGTGAATTACAGCAGCCAAATGCTGGCCTGATCTTGCTGACTCTGTGAGAAATCTGAGGGGGGAAGAAATTCTTACACCTTCTGTTATCTCCTTCCTTACAGATTATAGAGGTTTCTCATCTTTTCGCGCTATGATTTTTTGCTGACGGGCACCATCATTTTCAAGCCTGTAACTCAGCAGGAACTGTGTTTTGTCCAGGGTTTGCGCTAGAGCGTGTGTCATACCAACGCAGAATTTTACAGGCTGGGGTTTAGTAGGACAGGGCAAATGAGGGAGAAAGAACAAAAACTAACCAGTGATTTTTTTTGTTGCGTGCAAGTGGAAAGCTCATGCCGGCGTCACAGCTTTTAAAAACCACGCTTGAGAAATAGGGAAGCACACTGCACCTGCAGCAAGAACAGAAGACTATAGAAATTGCTGTGCAGTGTGATTGGAATTAAGGTTAACGAGGAGACCGGGTAGCAGGCTGCCTCTGAGCTATACGCTGGACAAATCACTCAGTCCTCCAGTTCCGTTGCCACCAACCCTGTTAGCAAAAGTTTTAGAGGGCTTGAATAAATGAATCCCAAACTAAATGCTAACTGAAGGGGATTTTAGCCCTGTAACTGCTTACCAAAAGCATTTTGCGTGGGTCTTAAAAAGAAACCGCGCACTGAACAGGTTACTTGATATCTTGGCATAAAAGACAGCGTATAGCCAAGGAAAACCACATTCCCCTACTTTTCAAGTCTCTTCATCATTTTATTGCCAATTAAATATTTGTTTTCTCAGCCTGAAGTTAAAACCGCAGCACTGTAAACAATGTTAACAAATGCTATTTGAGGTTTTGACTGAAACCTCACTCAGATGCGAGATTCGTTGGACATTCTCAGAGAGCAGCTGTGAGTGAGCATAAAAACAAGCCCAGGTGATGACGGACTGCAAGTATTGTGCTGCTGGAGCCGAAAAGCCATACGGGCTTCTCCCTTGCAGAGGGAGGTGGGGAGTGCTCCCCACCCATGGTGTCCCCCTGGCTCCAGCTCTCCTAGCCAAGTCTGCTTTTTTCTGCAGTTTGAAAATAAGCAGTCTTAATACGCAGTCTTCTAGTCAGAGCTTCCTGGCATCCATGGGATCAGAAAATCAGGTCTTTTTGTCCTTATAAATGTACTTGTGTTTCTTTTTTTTTTTTTTTTTGAGATACAAATGGACAAAGCGATTGAATTCATTTAAAAATGATCTATTAAACAAAGGTGAAATTTAATGTGTTAAAGCAGCTTTAGTTTTTTTTAATCCCTTTTTAGACATTTAGTCCAAACTTAGTATGGAACTCCCTAGAGTTGATGTTAGAGAATAATCCGTGCTGTGTTTCTTATATGGCTGCATAAAAGCTTAAGTGAAGAGAAATACATGCATATTCATGGGTTATATCTGGAAATAGGCGTATATGCCACTTTATTTTTTCCTGTAAGGAAAAATATTAGTGTATTTTTATCAGATGCATTATATGGTAATTACAAAATGCTCAGAAAGTGCTTCTAAAAGGCTGTTTCTACCTGCCTATAAAGCACCTTTTTCACTAAAACTCTTTCATAATATAGAAAGGAAGCAATATTTATTATTCTAAATTAATCTAGTTCATAAACAATTTATTTTAAAAGTAGTTTAATTTCAAAAAAATGTCAGAATGTGTAAAAAATGTAGCTCTTTGAATATGTCAATACTGAAAACATAATGAAATGAAAGTGCCCTCATCTTGAATTTCTCTTTGGGTTTGCAAGTTAGCCTGACTTCTTCAACACTCTAAGGCATGAAAGTATGACAATTCACAGATACTTGCCTGATAATTTATCTACTAGTCAGATGGTTACTTCTTAGTGGTATCAACAGCGTCAGTTCAGTAAATCTGAATATTCATGTGAGGAATATGACTGAAGAAAGTTCAACAGCCCAGCCATACAGATACGTGTTGATATTATTGAAGAAATACAGATATCAAAAAGTTAACCTGCACAACAATGTGTTTGGTGTATTTTATTAACTGAATAGACAATGGTCTGGTGAACTTCTCAGTTCAGTGGGTAAGGAGACTAAGTTTCTACTAATTTTCATTGAGAAGTATTTTTCTAATTGTCCTAGAGCTTTAATACATAGTTGGCATGCAATTCTTTTTTTTTTTTTTTTTTTTTTAAATGCTGTACAGGGTGAAAGAAGCAGAGTCTGTTATTCTTGACAATTTTCTTAATATCAGCATTTCCCATGTGTATTTGCAGAACGTAATGATAGAAGAGATCTACAACATTAAATATGAAGGTAGCAACTGCGTTTGAATTTTTCTAAATTACACAGTCACACATTCATTCACTTGGGGTATTAAACTGGTATAAACAAGAGAAGAATGTAGCTAACAATCTTCAAAATGGCAAACAAATAACCAATTAATTCTATATTATTATAATTCTTATTGCATGTATAAGATAGGCACAGAAGTTCAGGGATTTGCCCAAGGCCACAGGTAGAGCTGGAAATTCATCAAGGATTAAAATGGAGGACAAACTGATTATCACTCAGTTCACACTTCTTGTAGACTGTCCAGTAAAGACCATATGCAGCTAGATCAGATACATGAGACTATTTCACCCTTTCTTTTATTTAATAAAACCTGTCTAAATAAATGTGTATTATGTGTAAAAAAAATAAACATACAGGTTGAAAATGATTAATTTATTTCATTTTACAGTCTTTGATGAGTGTACCTACTAAATAGGTCACGTAAAGATTCTGCTCTGTCAGCACACTGATTGTTGTACATATTGTTCTGATTCCATCAAGAAAGAATGTGTCACTGAGTTTCATCTTTTATGTGAAAGAAAGAAAAAATAACAAATCCTAAAAGTGATTAAACCACACCAGAACAAATAATGGAGAAACATAATTGAATGGTGAACCTTAACATTTATTTTTACCATATATATATATATGTGAGAGAGATATATACATGTATACATACACACCCTTATATATTTGTTTCAGTATGTATGCAAGAGTAAAGATTTTATCGCCTGCAACATTAGGATAATGCATAAACTCTATAACTCGGTTCTAGCTGTATAAAGTCAGATCAAAGATTCAACCCAGGTGTGGCTCTGGAGTTTCATTGCTCAAGGCTAATTATTCACAAAAAGTCCCCACCCTAGAGAGTTGTCTAGCAGGTTTATCTTTTGGCTGGTAGACATTTTGGAGAAGACACTACCTAAGCTCAGCTATTTTGTATGACACACTACAGCATCCAAAACAATTTCACAGATTTTACGAGATATTTGACCAACTGCAGCTTACATGTGAATGTAGTTTTCTTTCCCAGAAGTAGACAGGTGTTTCCAAGACCTTGAGCTCATGCTAAGCTCTATTAAATCCAATTTCAGTGAATAGGCAAAAGAACAATACCATAAAGACTGCTGAAACTTTTAACTTTATAAAGAGCAAATCTACTAAAAACATTTATTCTGAACATGACCAACATATGTGAAACATTACACTACATACAACAAAATAACTCATTTAAGAATGCACCAACTATCATCACAATTTAAAAAAGGACTTTTAGAGACCTTTTTAATGACAGCCTCTGTCTTTATTTGCTTACGAGTCATCAACTGTGATCAAGACCGCTCCAGTCTGTCCCCCCAAAAATGCAAAAGATTTATCACAATCATCTGTCCTTGTCATAGCTACAAAGAGGATTAGCAAAGAAAAACAATAGCGCTTTTATAGAGACAGTAACTCTGTCCTGGGCACCAAGTTAAAGTTACAGAAGCAGACACAATCCTGTTTCTTGTTGCAATGCTCTGAATCTGTTCAATGTGTTCCGGATTTCTTTTTTAATGATACAGCTGGACCTTTCAGGAGCCTCACTCCTGAGGCATTATTTGAGCAAGAACTCTATAGAACACATTAACCTTGTACCTCAGTAGTAGCAGCACACTTATTAAAATGGTTACCAGTATTTTATTTAAACAAACTATTTTTTTCCTAGCAGTCGAGGCAGTCGAGGCTGTGGCGACACTGCTTCTGTCTGCCTCTGCTCTCATTTGAAATATGTTCTTTTTTCTCCTTTCTGCCCTTTATATCTATCTATCTATCTATCTATCTATCTATCTATCTATCTATCTGTTAGAATTGTCTTGGTAGTACTGAAAAGTACCAGCATCTGTCGCATACAGAGTTTTAAAGAGGTAAGCAAGCTAAGCCGTCAATTTGCATGAATATTTGAATTTAACAATAAAAGCAGAGATCCCTACTCAGTAAAAAAGAAGACAATACAGTTTCCATCTGACCCAGGAATGAGTAATGATTTCACACAAGAGGATATCTGAAGATATTACAAACATCAACAAATCAATAAATCAAGTTCGTAAGGAACTTATTGTTTTTTTGGGGTGCAGATACTTTATTAAAGACAAATATATATGAGTGATTATGTGAGCTCTTATTGGGATCACGAAGGCTGGGTTTTTAATGCTGTGTTTAGTCCGCTCTACTACACCTGCCATAAAATACTGCATCCACTTATTAAGGACTATCCCTGCGTAGAGAGAGGCTGACTGCGTCACTGGACAGGATGCTCTGGTATGGCCACAGGCCACCAAAGACTGGCTTCCTCTTTAAGGTAGGTAGGCAAGTATCCTCTTTCCCTTCATAAAAACAATATTTTAGTCAATTAACTTTATTAGGTGGTTATAATTCCTATGAATAGGTAAACAGAAACCATTTCTGTGTTTTGTGGCTTCACAGGATTCAGCCTTTCAGGAAGATAGAATCTCTGTCAAAATGTCAATGCATTTAATACTTCTGATACCAATGAGAAGGCTATGTATAACATTTTTAGCAGAGTAAAAATAAAGTTGTAATAAATTAAATAACACTTTTTCAGGTAATTCTGATTCCAGGTGTCATTCTCCCCTTTGTTCAGTTTGTGCATGATCTTGGCTATTTCTATCAGATTAGAAGATCACAAAGAACCTTTACTTTACACCGATTAATTAATTCCCCCCTCAGTTCCCATCTATGAGCTGTACAATGGGAAAAATATTGTATTACTATATTTTGGATGACACTTTCTGTCACTTTCTGAGGAGACTAATGTGCTTTTATGTTCTTTTTTCAGTTCAACAATATGATGTGGAAGAATTCAAATAATAATAGTGTAAGTAGCTTAATCTTCCTGCTATTTTTACGTATGTGTTTATGTACATGCTCTCCTCACTATGTCACAGCTGGGCTTTTGACAAGAGTACAGCTTTCTTGAAGTCCTACAGAAAGCAGTAACTTCAAAAAGATTCTTCATGATGTCATCAGAACAACTTTTGTAAGTGACAGCAGCTTGGAGGAGGAATTAGAAGTTACATGGGATCTTAGGCACAGGTGCATGAGACTGGGTTGATCCGTCAGACCAGTTCATCCTAACAAACACAGTCTTGGCATAGATGGAGAGATAATTTTATGTGAAATAAATAAGAACTTTAAATACTTTAAACACTTGGTTGTGATATAATTTACTTGATTTTGGGTCTTGTGTGTGATGTGAGGCTTGAGAGTGATGTGATACTTAAATGGTTTTAATCAGACCAATCAGGAGGTCCCCTAGCTATAATGTAGGCTGTTAATATGGATTTTGATGGCCATCTGCAATGCCCACCTGCAATCCTCACTGTTAAAATGCAAAGTCTTGTGAAGAAAGCATGTGGATGGCAGTCTGAAATTTGATTACAGACTGTAAGTTATTCTATATTAAATATCAGTACTTTTCTATTTGGCTAAACCAAGTCACTGAAAAAAGTGTATGAGAGTAGTCTCTGTCACTTGATGTCATACTATTAGTGCAGCCTTTTCTGCAATTATCTAATATCAAAAGGGTGGTCTGATTTGTAGCTCATGCTATGTAAGGAAGTTAGATATAAGCTGCCTGACCTTAGGCTCAAATACATGTGGACTACCATAGATTGCATGCCTGATAACTCCACTCAGATGGGTTTGGATTAAATAAACACTAAATAAATAGTGTTTCCATCTGACCCAGGAATACACAAAATATTT